>VZTT01028032.1:15132-39657 GCA_013400855.1 Buphagus erythrorhynchus | reverse complement strand
AAATTAAAAATTAATTCGTGTTTTAGTGGCATGAATATTCATGGACTTCCCCAGTAGTGCCATTGGTAGCTCAGGAATTTGCTCTCCATCTTGCTCCTGTTGATAGCTGGTAAGCTGCTACCAGCTGGTGGCTTCAGAAATGTTGTTGTAGCTACACAAATCATAAGTGCTGTCAGCAGCAGCTCTGAAATCAGCCAGCTGACTCTGCCTGCCCTCTCCTGTTGGTAGAGCTTGTCCCTTGGCTGTGGTGGTCCCTTCTAAAATGGCCCTGGTGACTTCAGGAGATGATCTCCTTCTGTACCCCCTGTGAAGCACTAGTGACTTTCCTTGGCAAATTAAGGCAAAAGAGCTGCTGCAATGAGCAGCAAAGCACTGACAGTATATGCTGTAATTTAAGATCAAATAAGTAAAGGAGACCTTTAAAAACCCATCTGGAATTCTGTTTTGTTCTCCATCTGTGCCAGGTTGGCTGCTTCTACATGGCCCAGGACTGTAAACTCGGCTACTATGGCAAAAAGCAGGAAAAATGGATTCCCAGGATTGATTTGCAAGGGACCTTGGAGGGTTTTTTCCCTTGTAATGTGGTGAAATAGTATAGGAAGCATTCATTGTGTTAGTAGTTGAGCCATTTCTATCATGTGAGATCTCTTTTAAGGAATCTGGAACATCTTTGCTTGGTCTCAGACTCCTCTTGTTCCCAGGTGCTGTAGCACATGGAGAGGAGATGCAAAGGTGCCAGTCACCCAAATGACTTGTGAAATGTACTTTCTGTGAAGAGCAAACACTGACAATCACTTTAAAGCCTCCTGTATTATCTCAAGCTTTTCCTGCTGTTCCCAAGGACCAGACAAAGGCAGCTCATCACCTGTCTCCTTGAGTGAGCTGATGTTTCCAGCTCTTAACACAGTCCACTGTTAACAAGAAACTTCAGAAGAAACACTCTTTGCAGGTGCATTTCAGTCAGCGGCTGCAGAAACTCTGTGATTGTGGCTGTAAATCCACTGCTGTGTGATCTGGACCTTTCATCCTCATGCCTGCAAAGCACAAGAATTTGGTGCTGCAGAGATGGGGTGGGGAGGGAATGTGTTGCTGAAGCAGCTGCTGAGCAGAGGTAGTTGACAAAGTCAGCAGCTGTGGCTGCTGCTGCAGGAGGCTTTGGTGTCACAGGCTTGTAAAACGGTTCCTCCATCAAATTCGTGTGTATTGGACAGAAGGCTTTCCTAGAAGGAGAAAAGCAGCTGTTTGAACTTGGCAGTTTATGACTCACTGATGCCCTAACAATCAATTTAGGCACACTGAGTTGTTAAATGATGTCTTACTGTTTGCTTAAGTACTTCATTTGGGATCCTTGAAAGAATCACAAGGTGCAATAGGTGGAAAAACACTCCCTTCATAGAACTTAGCCAGCTGTCATGTGGTTTTTGAAAAGCTCCTTATTCTGTTTAACTTAGCATTCATTTGATCTAGTCTGCTCTAAATGGATGTGAGTGAGGCACAGGAGCCTCTTCCAGGCAGCAGCAAATGACTGAACCTGCTGTTTTTTCTCCTGGAGCAGTAAACACATAAAGCAGCATTTCCAGGTTGGAGCTGATGGGCTCCAATGCCCTTTGCCAGAATGTGCCACAGGCAGGCTCAGGCCCAGGTTGTAGAAATGGAGCAGGAAGAGTCTTGCACAATTTCTGTACTTTTTAAGTACAGAAAATTGGTTGTGTGCTTGGCTGCTGCAGTTCCTGTGCTGCTCAGGTTCCTCAGTGGTGGTTCCAGGATCAAGCTGTCCCATTGTCCTTCAAGGTGACCTTGGATGTGTGATGCCAGGCAGGTTGGACTGCAGTTACAGATGCTTGTCTTGCCCCTGTTGTTCATGGTAAAGTGGGTATGGCGGCCCAGACAGTGCTCTAACAGCAGTAGCCTGTTAAATCTAAGGGCTGGCAGTGATTGTTTCCCTGGAGACTCCCCCCATCCTCCCCACTGAGCGTGTCTCTGTCAGATGGAAAAGGTGCCACATGTCAGCTAATGATTTGCTTAATAGTGTGCTTAAGCACCAGTGCAATCAAACCAGTGACAGAGTTAAAATTATCTCCTAATTAGACTGAGAATCAAAGAAATCCTGGCTTATGGGAAGAGGAGGGAAGCAGGGAAAGAGTTTGCATTAAAATGCAGTTCTAGGAAGGTTTGGGGCACCAAAAGAAATTCGTGCCACCCCATTAAGGTGAGCCTGACACTTGTATGATCTACCTCTAGGCAGATCAGAATGAACATTTTTAAGCCTCTTGCTGGGCTGTAAATAGTGTGGGGAAAGCTTATTGAAATCTCTTCGGGGCTGTGCAGGCTTTATTTCTGTTTATCTTTGTAAATTCCATTTATACAAGGTCCCCAAGTCTTGATTTTTCTTACCCAGCCGCCACCTAAACCTAAGATGTGTCAGAGACGTTGTGGTTCTGTGCAGAGCTGTTAAAGGGGAGTAGGGGGGCAGTTTTACAGCCCCTTTCTGTAACCTCCTGGTACCCAGGAGGGTACAAAATGAGCCTCTACAAAACTGCAGGGGTTTGTGGCTTGGTAGCCTTGAGGTGGCTGCAAAGGAAATGTCCCCAGGGGCTCTTGCAGCTGGTGCCAGCTCCCTGGAAAAGACCTGCCATGACTCCCTGAAAGGTGGATCAGCAAGGGAGTGTTCTTATTTCCTTCTGGGATTTCTGCAGGTTGTTGGGGGTTTCAAACATCAGAGGAGCTGCCTCTGTCCAGGGAAATTACAGATCCAACACTTGGGTAAGAGGAGTGGCTTTGACAAGATGCTTTCCTAGAACTTTCTTATTTTGGAGAAACCAGGTATTTAATCTTCCTTAGGTGGGGCTTTCTGTCTGGAAGATGCAGAATTCCAAAAAAGGAGTTTGATATTAATTGATAATAAATGTGCATGAGAAAGTTCCCTCTGCCAGACGTCATCCCCTGAAGTGCCACACGCTCTCCTACAAACTTGCCAATGCATTTCTCACCAAAGGAATGGTGGTTGCTCAGTGGTCTGGGAGATGATGCTTCTGAATGTTTCAGTGTTCTGGAGGGTGGAGGTTTTTGTAATCCAGAGAGTCATGGTGTCAAATTCATGACACTTAATGTTTTAAAGATGGATTTAAATCCATCTTCCCTATCTACAAAAGGCGAGAAGAACAGCAGTTATTGCTGATTAGAGTTATTTATTATGTCTGTAGTCTGTCAGACTGGTTACTGTGTTGTTAAACAGACTGTATATATTAATAACAAATAATACCTGCGAAACAGAACAGCTCTCACAAATGTTTCCAAGCCAAGGACCACACAGACTGTGTTCTAGACTGCAAAACCATTAATGTCTATCTTTATTACTGTTAAAAAGTTGAAATACTGTGTTTTTTGAAGTATTTGATGACCCAGCCCCTTGCTGCAGGTAGGGGCTTGTGACAACGTGGTGATGACCTTGTTCAGAAAGGTTGGAACAGGCCAAAGCTTCCCCCTGCCCTTCTTTCAAAATGCAGCATAACTTCATAAACACCTTGTTAGCATTTACATGCTGAGAACCTCTCAATGCCAGAAAAAACTCAGGTGAACTTAAATTAATTCTGTTCCTCTTGCCTGCAGGCATATTGGAATGAATCTTTCTGGGTTCCTAATGTGGAAAGAAATCTATCCCCAGAGGAGAAGGGTGTGCTGGTCACTCACCTTCAAGCGCGATTCCCAGGCTGTATTCAAACTGTTGCAGTTGTAACCTTGCCTGAATTATTTTCCTAAGTTTCTAGTGATACTCTTAAATCACAGGAACACAGTGTAGAGATGAGACTTTTGCCTTTTTAAACTGGCTTTAAAACACTCAAGTACCCTGTGACTGCTGTGTGAAAGGGCAAGATAAAATTTGGGGAGGGGGCTGTTTGCTCCACAACCTCCTCATTGGTGATGGCACAAGGTCATTGTGAATGTCACTGCAGAAATAGTGCTTGTCTGTAGACAATCCATGTGGGATGTGCTCTGGCTGAGTGGATTTGCTGGGTTCTTACATTCCTGAGCAAATACGATTGCAGCTGGTGCAGTGTCCTGCAGCATTGTAGCAGGGCTGTGACCTGTGCTCCTCCTGTTTCCCTGCTCTGGGCTCATCTAGCTGCTGCTTTCCCAGCTCTGCTTTGTGCATGTTTTTAGTTTCCATTGTGACTGTTTCCCCTCAGAAATGAGTGATCTTTGATATTTAGTCTGAACTTGATCTCAGTGTTCCTTGTTTGTGTGTCTACAACAGTGGTCTGCTTTGCCACTGAGCATTTTTTTGCCTCCAGAGCTCTTTATGGATTCTCCTAGTATTTGTCTGGACAGCCACTTACACTGCTCTCCCAGCCAGCTATTTTAGTGCTTCTCTTAATGCTTTCTCAAGGGCTAATGTGTTTTCACTGCTGTGCTGGGAAAGCACGCAAGGTTTCGGCTCTCTGAGGCGGTTCCAGAGTGCCATCAGGCCTCCTGCTCCCCAAAAGGATCAGCTCTTTGCTTGGAAATGCCTGGGCCTCATACCTAAACTCATCACCTTGCTGCTCTCTGTCTGATTTTAGCAATAAGCTTTGTCTATACTTAAAAAAACCAACAACAACAAAAAAAAGCAACAGTGAAAAGAGATCCGCTTTTGATGTCTCATGTGAATGTTTGTGGATGTGCAAGCTTTTAGCAGAGCCTGTTGGAAAGAATTGTGACTAGCAGCTGTGGCAGCTAGCTGTGGTTCACTTACAAGTTGTTTGGATCCAGTTCATCCATCAGCAAAGCAGTGTAAGCAGGGAGGGATGAAAGAAATGGATTGTAATGGAGGCCCAGCCCTGAATCACTGTTCCTTTATGTCTGGATCTTCTGAGTTGATGATGCATATTTTGGGGATGATTTCAAGCTGCACATATCAGACTGCAGAGCTGTGAGCCCAGCAGATTTCACAGGCTTAGAAAACCAGGCAGAGTCCTACCAGCACATCAGCTGGGGAAACTTCCTCTTTCCATTGTTTGTTCACCCAACACAGCCAAAATAATTTTAAAAACAAAGGAGGGAGAGACTTTTGTATGGGCAGATAGTGACAGGACAAGAGGGAATGGGTTCAAACTGCCAGAAAAGGCAGGGTTAGATGGGATATTGGGAAGAGAGGGCTGGATGGAGCTTGGAGCAGCCTGGTCTATGGAAGGTGTCCCTGCCCATGGCAGGAATGAGATGGGCTTTAAAGTTCCTTCCAGCCCAAACTAGTCTGGGATTCTGTGATTCTTTCTGGCCTCTTAAGGCTATCCTCATAGAGGAGCAGAAACCTGGGATTCATAGTTGAAAGAGCTTTAAGTCATCATTAGCATTGGATCAAAGGAAAAGTCCTGCTTCCCAGGGCTATGTAGTGCAGTGAGAAAGCATTAAAAAGGTTCTTGGAAAGCAAGTATGGGGAGTATCTGATTCTGTGTGAGCTGAGCCAGCCTCCTCCCTTGGATGGAAAGCATATGTTTTGAAGTATGTTTTGAAGTCCTTACCTTGATGCCTGTCGCTTCGTGGCTTCTCCACAGAGGCTTTTTTTGCTCTGTTTTGTGCGGATATTTAATTTTCCAGAGAAGAATGGTTCAATTTTCATTAACTAACTGAGACTGTCAATGAAAATACAAACTGTAAAGGTGTCACTGACAGCTTGTATAACTCAGAGCCAAATTGTAAATTGCCTTCTTCTAGACCACTGAACACCTATCACAGTATATTAAACCCAATTTAATTGATTTGGAAAAGCTTTAAGGAAGTGATCAAGCCAAAGATCTCCTGTTACTTTCCATTCCAAATCCCTCTCTCCCAGGATAATCTCTTTTCCCAGGATTCTTCATTATTAAATGTCCTTAATGACTAGAAAAATGGTCATTTTCCTAGTATTTTTTTTCTAGTGGTTCATTTCCAAGGCTTTTCAATCTCTCTTAATATGAGTAAAGCCTCAGCCTTCATATAGGAAAGAAGTGTGGACTGCAAACCCTTTGCAACGTGTGTATCTCTGATGTGTGGTTTGCAGCTTACAAATGGGTAAGTAGTTCAAATTGGCTTTTTTGGGACTGGCTGTTGAAAATGGACTTAGATTGTGTTGGATCCTCTTTGTGTCTTCTTCTGTGGATGAAGCTGCAACAGTTTCTATAGGGAAAAAAACTGTAGGAAGAGGTGTAAACACAGTATATTATATGTTCTGTGCTTTTAAAGCAAAGTAAAAAATATTCGAGCTGAAACAATTTGAAAAATTTCAATTAAAATCCTGCTAAAATAAGCCTTGTGATCTGGGGACAGGAAATTTATAGAAAACAGTATTTTTAAACAGAGAGGTGGAATTAAATGTTTGGGTAATCCTGGTTTATCACACATCCTGGCAGTGATTAACTGGATAAGTTAGGGGAAGTCTTGGGTCTTTGAGATTCTTTAGTGATTTTAACATGGATGCCTGGACTTCATCATCATATAAACTAAAAGTGGGTTTGTGCATAGTGTGTGTCCATAAACCCTGTTTTGACTGGTTTTGCCAAGGCAGAGGAGGGAGGTTTGGGAGGGGACAGAGGGGGCTGGTGCTGCAGGTGGCTTGGGCACAGGCACTCTGGTGGCACCTAAAGGGGAGCAGCAGCTCTTCCTGAGGGCATCCAGCCTGTCTTCCCCACAGGCTCAGCCCAAAGGAGTGATGGATGTGACTGAGCTGGGAGGGTGACACTGGCTGTTAGCTGAAGTGATCGACTGCAGTTTATGGATTTCCCAAAACTTGATCTGTTCGTGCCTCTGTTGTGCTTTAATGCATTTGAGCATAATTGCATTCAGTTTTGTAGCACAGCAATGCCATGAAGGAGATGCTCAAATGAATAGCTCAGAGCTATTAGGGGATGCTGTTGCAGTCATTCCATTTATCAATGGTCAATTAAATAAAAACCTTTTGATCTCTGTGCCTCTTGCTTATCTTGCCAGAGATGATGAAGCAGTGAGTGTTCCAGTCAGCCCCACTTGCTGCCAGGGCTGGGGTTTGGGAAGCAGTCCCACAGGTGATAAAAACTTTTCCTCCTCCAGAGGAGCCAGAAGAAGTTTGTGTTTCTGAAACCATGCACAGAAGGCTGCAGGATACCCTATGGGTGCTGCTTGTGCTGTACAGAGGGGTCAATCCCACTTTCCTATAATTAGGGAGATGGAGCATCTCTGCCGTGAGCAAAGGCTGGGAGAATTGGGATTGTTCAGCCTGGGGAAGAGAAGCTTTGGAGTAACCTAATTGGCTTTCCAGTATGTGAAGGGAACCTACCAAAAGAGAAACTGTTTACAGGGGAGAATGGCTTTAAACTGCCAGAGGGCAGGGATAGATGGGATATTGGGAAGAGAGGGTGAGCAGGCCCTGGTACAGCGTGCCCAGAGGAGCTGTGGCTGACCCTGGATCCCTGGAAGTGTCCAAGGCCAGGTTGGGCAGGGCTTGGAGCAGCTTGGGATAGTGGAAGGAGTCTCTGCCCATGGGAAGAGGGAGTGGAACAAGATAATCTTGAAGGTCCCTTCAAGCCCAAACCATTCCAGGATTCTATGATGCTGTGACCTCCTCCTCTCCCAAACAGACCAGGTGAGATGAGCAGGGAAAAGCTGAACTGGGAAACCTTCAGAACTGAATTTAACACATGAGTTAAGCATCAAGTTCAAAATTAACGTGTTTGTGTTCTTCCTGCACGTTACTAGTGTGTCAATAAAGATCTGCCTCTGCAGAGCACTCATGCCTTTCACTCATGCTTTAACTTCTGCCAAGCTGCCTCTCCAGGCACGTACCTATGGCACACAGGAGGTGAGCATTGCACCATCTCCTCTCTCAGGGCACAGGAGGGAGGCCATCCTGCAAAATAAGTAAGAGTACATCATTAACTAAGGGACATTAAACATTCGCATACAGGGATATTAAGTTTGCATATAAGTATCCTTGATCTGTGGTCTGGTAGCACAATGAAATGGAGTTCTTAAATGGCTTTAAAACATTCATATATTTTTATTGGATTTTTTTCGTTTCCTTCTGTTGCTCTAGTCTGGATTTAGAAGCCAGAGTTGCACAGTAACAATCCTTGTGGCAGGCAGTGTATCCAGGGGGAGAATGTCAGGCATCCACCCTTAATCAATTGGAGGATTCTTCCAGGGCTTCATGAGATGTGTGTGGGATTAGCAAAGGATTGATTTTTACTCTACTAATCACCCCTGGTGGTAAACTGCTGATTGTGGGAAGCAGGGAAGAATGCCAGGTTGAACGTTACACATTTTTATATTTCTTCCAGAAAAAACCTGGCCAGTGTTAATTGGCTGCAGGTATTTGTAGCCAAACTTAGTTTTTTGCTTAGGACCCGAACTTGTGATAATCAGAATATCTATAAAGCTTGTCTGGCACTTCTGGGCAACACTCTTAAACTTCCCTGCTAAGTGCCTCATAAAGGATTCAATCCTAAAGTGAGTTTGGCCTCTAGGCTTACTCTGTAAGGCTCATAACCCAAGAGAAGGAACCACTTTTTGTGGGCTGACTGGGTGTGCCTTTGTGGGTACAGCCTCTTGCTATCTGAGAGTACTTACCTTTCTGTTCCACCACTTTTTGGAGCAAACCCAGATGTAAGGCTAGCCAGAGAGATGAGATTTTTTTTTGTTGTGTTGTGCTTTCCTGCAGGGAGTTGATGGTGTAGGACTCCCCCAGCAGTGGGATGTGCTGGGCTGCTGTGGCTTGCACTTCTCAGTATTTCAGATCCTCCCAAGCTGTGCATGTGCTGGCGCCGACTCCAAAGTCTGCAAGAGCCTGCTGTGTCTTTTCAAGAGCTGAAAACGAGGTTCCCTCGTTTCTGAGTTGATTTCCCTGGAAAACCAGTGCGAGTTGGCTGCTCCCCAGCACGCACCGAGGCAGAAGGAATTCCCTTGCACTTGTGGGAATCTCGCTCTGTAACTCTGCTTGTTGTTTCGTTCTTGATGCTGGAAGTGCAGGGATGTCAGGGAGGTGCTGTTTCCTCACCAGGAAGGTCTTTTTGCAATGAGAGGAGAGGGGCAAGAGCTCTGGTTTTAAACTGGCTCTAACAGGGAGTTGCCTAGCTAAAGGAGTTGCCTAATGGGGTTGGTAAGTGCTGGAGGAAGAAAATCAAACAAGAAAGCAAACAACAAAACAACAACTAAGCTGCCCTGGGGAAATCGCTGAGGGGAATCCATCTGATGCCTTCTCTCTTAGTTATGCAGTTCCCAGCTGTGAGTGGCTGAGAGAGACAAAATTTGTGAAATTAGTGAGCTCAGAACTCACTGAAGTCTTCAAACTTTTTTTTAAACAGTGGTTGAACAGCCCCCTTAATTTTGAGAAAGGAGTTATAACCTAGTATAGTTAGAAAATAGTTATAAACCTTTTCAGTAAGATTCAAGTGATGAATCTGGAAGTTAGGGAAAGGAATTTAGCTCTCAGGTTTCAAAGCTGACACAGGTTTAAATACATCCCAGTGTTTTGTTTGGTTTCTGTGTTTCAAGGCTTCAGGATTCAAAGGAGTTAAAATTCTCAGCTTTTTTTTTCCCCTGGTAACCATGAGGATTGTATTAAAGAAGTGGAATCCAAACCATTGTGCCCCAGTAAAGCAAAAATACTTTCATGGTGAAACTGTGATCTGGCATCACAGACTGTCAGGGAGAAGTTCCAGCCCTGTTTTGTGTTGTCTGCCAGAGGTAGGAAGGACTGTGTGAAGGTTAGATGAAAGAGGGAGTGTGAGGGTCTGGTGTACCCTGCCTATCATCTGTCTTAAGTTAGGAATAGGGTCATTCTCTGTATGTTGTTGATACTTGCATTAAAATTAAGAATATAGACTGAGAGAAGGTTTTGGGTTGGGGTTTTGATTTGGTTTTTAGCTGGGCAGAAAGTGATGTGGATGGTGGCAAGGGAAGCACCTGTGAAAAGCAATAGATTCTGCCTGATTGATGTGCTTAACATGTCAGCTCAACTTTTTTCCCTTTTATTACCTCCTCTTCCCTCTCTTGTCTCCCAGAGGCTCAATCAAAGCCATCAAATGCAGTGATGTTCCTGCTCAATAACAGTTCCTGCTGCAACTCCTTGTTTCACTGTCTCCAGAGCTGCAGTAATGCCTGAGAGAAAGGCACAATGGAAGGATGAGGAACAGTTACTTCAAAAAAAGCTTTTTTCCTTTTGTGCAGAGAATTAATCTCCTTCCTCCTACCCCCTCCTCTTCTTGGACACTGTGGATTACCTGCTTCTTTTTAGGCAGATGGGCAAAGGAAGCAGGATGAGAAGTGAGTATTTATAGCTCACCTCCTGTTTATGTTCCCTTCCTAGCAGATGTGATAGAGCTTTGTACTAATGCTGGAAGAAGAGAAAATTCAGGCAGGAACGAGAACTGAGGCAAATGCAGATCATTTGCTAACACGTAGGTCATACAAAGTGCTTCCAAATGTAAAGAATAACACTTCCCACGTCTTGCTGGCATTGCCTTTTTTTTGTGTCCGTCTGCAGCCTGGTTTTAGAATACAGAAGAAGAAAATCCATGAAGAATAGCGCTGCAGTTCAGACGGGTTCTCGTTTGCTTGACCTTCATCCACACGAAACGCTGCCCTGTGGAGGCAGTGGGCGCAAAATGTTCTTTTTGGTGCAAAATCTGACCTCTTGAGTGGGATGGAGCAAGGGTGTGCTGTTAAAGAGAGAGAGAGAGGAATGAGTTCAAGCCAGTGGGATTTAATCAGACAAGTGTTTGGCTCCTGGGAGGCGAGCTGTACGATTGAAAAAGGCAGCAGTTTGGACTTAGAGAAAATTGTGCTCAGAAGTTTATGATTTGTTGCTATCACTGCCAGGGTGTTGAATCCCAGAAACCTGGGGTTTTTGATCTTTCTGTGCTTTCTGGCACTGACCCCCTGGAGAACACTGCTTTTGACCTGAGGCCTTGGAGAAGGCTTTCAAATTTGAGTGATGAAGTTAAAATCATGGGTGTGTAGTTAAATAGAAGTGTGTGCTTTCACGTGGTGAAGGGTTTTAAATTTGAGGTTTTTACAGTATAGTAATAGGGATGGGACAAGATGGAGGATTTTGGGTGGTCTCTCTTTCGGTGTTCATCTTCCTTCTTCCTNTATTTAGCTTTAAGAGACTTTGTAGCAGCTGGGTCTATCTCCATTTTGCTAGCTTCTAGCAGGTGGCTAGAAATGCTGCTGAACTTTCTGTACTTTAGATAAGATTTAATGGAACAACCAAGCCCAAACACAAGAAAATCTGTTTCCTTTGTGTATTTTTTAATCCTGGCTCTGAGTGAAGACAGAAGAGACTCCAGACAAACCATTAATTAAATAGTACAAACACCCACCACTGCTACACTAGGGCACAGCTCTGGGGTACAGGGGCTTTCCCCAGTGAGTTCCCTCTCCATCCAAATCCCAGGGGGTTTGCAGGGATGCAGTATGAGCAGTTCCCTTGCAGGGTGTTTTATCACATCCCAAACTCCCAGACAGCAGCCTAGTGTATTCCTGCAGGGAAATACAAAAATATTACACTTGTGTGTTGGCTGTGTGAGTGTATCCAGAGATGATAGCAAGAAGCTGGAGAAGGTCTTCCATACAGGGTTGCAAATTGCAAATCCCTGTTAAAGTTGGGATCAATTTCGAAGGAAGATTGAGATTTCTTTTTTTTTTCTTTTTAAAATAATTTTTTCTCTCAAAGAGAGATCCTGGAAGCAGGAAGTGGTGTCCAGGCACCTCAGAAGGAAAAGAAGGGTGAGAGATGCAGGCAGGCATCTCCAGTGGCAGACAGACCTGTTTTGATCCCTTTGGAGGTGTCTGAGGAAGGCAGGAAGGATGCTGAGGAGGAATTAGCTGAAGTTGGCAGGGTGCTGGCAGCAGGCGGGTCCCTCATGAGGTGCCGCCATCTTCCCCTCGTCACCCCGCTGCCCTCATAGCCCCCCAGTGAGGGGCTGGGAATGTCCTGTGAGTGCTCAGAGCCCTGCACTGCCTCCTTTGTGGAGGGTTTTATTGGCAAAATGGTTTAATGGTCACTGGATGGGTTACCTGGGGCTGGGAGGGGTTTTTGTGAGGGCTATGTGGGGTGCCCGGGGCTGAGGGGGTGTCATGGGGCTGAGGGGTCTCTGATGGTTGTGTGGGGGGTCATGGTGCTGAGGGGTCCCTGATGGTTGTGTGGGGGGTCATGGTGCTGAGGGGTCCCTGATGGTTGTGTGGGGGGTCATGGTGCTGAGGGGTCCCTGATGGTTGTGTGGGGGGTCATGGTGCTGAGGGGTCCCTGATGGTTGTGTGGGGGGTCATGGTGCTGAGGGGTCCCTGATGGTTGTGTGGGGGGTCATGGTGCTGAGGGGTCCCTGATGGTTGTGTGGGGGGTCATGGTGCTGAGGGGTCCCTGATGGTTGTGTGGGGGGTCATGGTGCTGAGGGGTCCCTGATGGTTGTGTGGGGGGTCATGGTGCTGAGGGGTCCCTGATGGTTGTGTGGGGGGTCATGGTGCTGAGGGGTCCCTGATGGTTGTGTGGGGGGTCATGGTGCTGAGGGGTCCCTGATGGTTGTGTGGGGGGTCATGGTGCTGAGGGGTCCCTGATGGTTGTGTGGGGGGTCATGGTGCTGAGGGGTCCCTGATGGTTGTGTGGGGGGTCATGGTGCTGAGGGGTCCCTGATGGTTGTGTGGGGGGTCATGGTGCTGAGGGGTCCCTGATGGTTGTGTGGGGGGTCATGGTGCTGAGGGGTCCCTGATGGTTGTGTGGGGGGTCATGGTGCTGAGGGGTCCCTGATGGTTGTGTGGGGGGTCATGGTGCTGAGGGGTCCCTGATGGTTGTGTGGGGGGTCATGGTGCTGAGGGGTCCCTGATGGTTGTGTGGGGGGTCATGGTGCTGAGGGGTCCCTGATGGTTGTGTGGGGGGTCATGGTGCTGAGGGGTCCCTGATGGTTGTGTGGGGGGTCATGGTGCTGAGGGGTCCCTGATGGTTGTGTGGGGGGTCATGGTGCTGAGGGGTCCCTGATGGTTGTGTGGGGGGTCATGGTGCTGAGGGGTCCCTGATGGTTGTGTGGGGGGTCATGGTGCTGAGGGGTCCCTGATGGTTGTGTGGGGGGTCATGGTGCTGAGGGGTCCCTGATGGTTGTGTGGGGGGTCATGGTGCTGAGGGGTCCCTGATGGTTGTGTGGGGGGTCATGGTGCTGAGGGGTCCCTGATGGTTGTGTGGGGGGTCATGGTGCTGAGGGGTCCCTGATGGTTGTGTGGGGGGTCATGGTGCTGAGGGGTCCCTGATGGTTGTGTGGGGGGTCATGGTGCTGAGGGGTCCCTGATGGTTGTGTGGGGGGTCATGGTGCTGAGGGGTCCCTGATGGTTGTGTGGGGGGTCATGGTGCTGAGGGGGCTCTGTGAGGGCTGTGTGGGGTGCCACAGGGCTAAGGAGGGTCTCTGGTATCTGTGGGGTGTCTCAGGAGGCTGAGAGGTGTCTGGGGTTGAAGAGTCACTGATCTCTGTGGGGTGTTTGGGGCTGAGGGGTCTCTCTGGGGTACCTAGGGGATGAGGGATCTCAGTGTGCAGTGTCCAAAGGGATTCTGAGCAGAGCTGGGTCCTGGATAAAAGGTTGGGTTAGGGGGAAAGTGTTCATATCAGCCTGTTTCTCGATACTATCTGCTTTAATTGGCAAGTAAATCAACTTCCCCTTAGTCCAGTCTGTTAAGCCAGTGGTGACTGATCTGCCTGCCTTTATCCTTTTATCCTGCATCCTCCTGTCCTGTTCCTAGCAGTGAAGGAGCAGCTGGCTGGGCAGCTGGCCCCAGTAAATCCCTCACAGCTCAATGTACTTAAATCCAGTCTGAGCTTATGTGCTGGTGCAAAAACACTGGCTGTGTTGGGAAGTCACACATCAATCCCTCGGACAGCAGGTTTGGTCAGGGCATGGTTTTGCCCTGAGACTTCTTCACAGCTGGTATGAAGTGGAAGGAAAAGGAGAGGACAGAAGGAGACTTTGATAATTTAGGATCGAGGTACTGTTCAAGAGAGACCAAAATCTAACAGATTGAGTACAGGAGCAGAAATGAGGGAAAGATGGATAAATGGAGCCCTTCAGCATGTTTGAGGTGGGTGGCTTGTGTTGCTGTGGCTGCCTGGGGAAGCTCGCAGCAATTTTCATCACTGAGATTCCAGCCTGCAGGTTTTAGGATAACCACTTTTAGAGCCAGGAAAGACATTCAGTGCTTCATGCAGCAAAAGTCAGGAAACAGAGGAAAGTAACTGTTTCTTGTTGGAAAGGGTGAGATGCTTTGTACCAGACTTAAGGCAGCTTTATGTAAAGGAGGCCCCTCGTAGTTCGTAAAATAGATGTTGCCTGAAGCACTTGGAAACGTGTCTCTTAAATGCTTTACTTTGTTGTAAGAAATTTCTATGCAGAGAATGCTCTGTTTTTCACAAAAGCTCTACAGTTCTTGCTACACTTGTATTCCAGGTAACGAGTTAGCAGCTCCAGGTAATGAGTTAGCAGCACATTTTACTTAGGTTCTAGAGTAAGATGTTCACTTTTTTCATGCTTGGAGTGTTTTCTTTTTTTTTTTTCCTCGGCCAACCTCTTTTCTGATTTTAATTGGGGTTTGGAGACTCAGTCTCCTAAAGTTGTTAGTATTCCATCATTGATAATTACATACCTGGAGAGCAGGAGTTGCTCCCTCTTTTTCCATCAGAGAGCACTCACTGGTAGCCAAAAGGCAGATTTTTCCAGCAAGGCTTTGATTAATTTTGACACCCAGGTAGTATTGAGAAAGCTACATTAGGACCTATAGAGATGCTGTTGTTTTTACCTTTGGGTTGTCTAATACAGACCTGGACTAGGCTGGGGGAAGCATTAGTTTTAGGTAGAGGAATGGGACTTTTTTCCTCTTGCTCCTTTAGTCATTTTGGGAGCGCAGCTGCTGCATAACCCTGAGCCTCTTAACATGCATCTTACTGCAGATAAGGCAGGAAATGAAGGATCTGATGGATGTGGAATGTGAATTCCTGAGCGTGTTCTTGTGAGATCCAGAAAGTTATCCTAGTGCTTAAAGCTTCTCATTTCAGCAGTCTGGCTTTGGTGCTTTTCACACTCCCAAGTATTGCTTATTTTGGGAGAGGTGGACAAGTCTGTCTTGACTGAAATTTGGGTGCAGTTATTCTGCACTTTGTTGCTGGGTGGGGGTGAGCTGTTGGCTGTTTGCCTGAGGGGCGCATCTGGTCAGTAAAACTTTGAAATGAGTTCATCTCTCTGCCCTGCACTGCTCTGATCCCCAGCTTCACCTGACACCTTTCTGTAGGAAGCTGTTGAACTGCAGACATCAGATAATGGCTTCAAACGTTTCTATCCATCTCAATTTTAAAACAACAGTCTCCCTTCAGGAATAAAAATGATGGATGACTCCTTAAGCTCTTGCTAACCTTGGATGGGATATCATGACATCTTGGTCTCTGCTCAGTTTTGAGTTCGTTTGTTGCTTTTTTTCCCCTTCCTAGCCAGCAGAGCCTGTTTTTGCCGATAAGGAATTGTACCAGCAGCACAGTTCAGAGCTGCAGGAGTGACAGATACCAGTGTTTTAACAACATCTCTCCTGTAAAATGTACTGGCAAGCACACTGCTGGGGAGGGGAATGCTAAGGAAACAGAAGGATTCAGCCCATATTGGGATGCAAGAATTGTGCAAGGGGTTAAATCTGGGCACACCTCAGCTTTTTGATGAGTCACCTAACATGCCCTGATTTTTTTCAACCTGTTTTGCCTTTTCCCTGTTTTGTTTTATGAGGGCAGGAGGCTTCTGGAGTGAGCTTGTATCTATCAGATACTCATAGCCTTAAGGTAAAGTCTTTGCATGTGCTACCTAATAGTATCTTCCAGCTACATGGTTATTTTGCAGTGGGATAGTACTGGGTTTAGTGGGGTTTAGGATGTTCTGAGAACTGCATTTTTGGGCTGCTGTGCACATCTGGTAGGAAGGCAGAGTCCTGCTGTGCAGTGTTTGAAAAATGGATGAATTATATTGTGTAGAGGAGGAGAGTGAAGCTGTAAAAACCCCATATGAGTGCTAGCTGTGCTGTGGGATCAGGTAAAACAGGTCTATAAACAGTCTTTGGGGTAGTGCTCTCTGACTGAGGAGAGTTTTGTGTCTCACTGAGTGAATTCTGCCCACTTGTTTTTGTATCTGGTACTATTTTTGGAAGGATTGAAATTCCCCTCCTTAGGTAAAAATTGTTTCTGAAAATTGATTTGCATGTGGCACCACATCTGATCCTTGAAGCTTCTGACTTTGTTAATAATGTAATAGTAATGCCAAGACAGCAGACCTAGATTTGTACAGTATGTGGGGTTGTAGCTGTGTTTCTCTCAGATAGTTTTGAGTCTAAAATCTGTTTTATTTCAAGTGGGAGGAGTAGTCCTGGTTCCTCAACAGTAGGCCATGGTGTCAGAGAGTCAAGAAGACTTGCTTGTTTCTCTTGCAAAAAGGCAAAATTGCCCTTTGGCTCCCAACACAGAGGTGGTTTTTACAACATTACTTTTGCTGAAACATTCAGCTTCTCACTTGAGTTACAGCTGTTTGGTGCCCACTTCTTTTCCTGTGTCTGATTTGACCCTGGGAAGCTGAAAATGCAGTTGAGAGGAGGCAAATTGAAAATGACTGATTTTTGTTATCAAAACTGATAGAAATGAAGTATAAATACAGCACATATCACAGTGAATTTCTAGAGCTGTCAGTGCAGTGACTATCAGGGCCAAAGGTCCTGCTTTCAAGGAAGATTAGTGGAAACTATCCTTGGTTTGGATATCAGGCTTCAGAGGACAAGGGAAGTAGCAATTAAAGCCATTTAAAGTAGATTATCAAAGGGAACCTCATGAAACACAGAGGTTTGGATAATTTGGCAGAGAAATAATCAATAACCTGGATTTTGTTTGCAAACTTTATTAGCAATTTACTTAAACAAGCCCTCCCTATAAGATACCTTTATAAAAATGTAGGTTTGGCAGCTGTGTTTTAGTAATCAGCAAAGAAAAAGTATCCCAGACTATAGGAATGTCCAAACTGGACAACAGCTGTTGAAAAATCTGAGACTAGCCACTGAAATATAAACCACCAGAGACAGGTGAGAGCTGGTGTGGTATGCATTACTCTGGTTTACAGTTGGGCTGTTTTGTGCCAGGGTTGTAATTCTGGTCTTAGGGAAGGATTAGTATGTAACCAGTGTAATCTAATCTAAAAGATAGACTTTGAATCAGTCTGGTTGTAGGTTTTCATGGGCAAATGAGTCTCTTGCTAAGTCTGCAGAACGTACAAACCCATTCATGTGCTTTCTTCCTGTTGGGCTTGTTGTTTTCTTTTAGTTTTATAACTCAGTATTACAATTATTGCTTCTTATGCTGGAACAGTTTGTTCTTCTACTCACAGGCATGTTTACTACTGCATGTCTCAGAGTTTGGCTTCCCTGTGTAAGGACACAAAAAAAGTAATGTTGGCATGGAAAACAACCAAAGAGAATGAACCTGTTAATCCACAACTCTGTAAACATCCCTCCTGGTTAATGCAGAAAACTTCCTTTTTTAACCTTTAAAGCCATGTGCTTTGATATGGTTTCTACTCTGTATCTGTGTAGCAAGCTCAATGGATTTCTTGAAACTGAATGACCGTGTGGCTGTAAAAATACATGTCACACGAAGGCAAGCAAACCACAGCTGTTCTGTTCTAGACTCTCGGCTAGGTGTGTAGAGGTGAACTTGGCTGCGGGGGGAAACCCTGTGGGGTGACAGATGGGAAGGGAAGAGGCTGTTCCTGACAGGGGCTCCGGCTCTGTGGCTGTCCCTGCGGCGGATGGGCAGGAGGAAGCACCTGGCGAGGGCATTGGGAAGGGGGCACAGGAGGTGGCGCTGGGCTGGATCCTGCCAGACTCTGAAAATTTGTCCTTTTTGCTGTGTTTTCCAGGTGCATCAGCGGCTGTCTCCTTGGCAGAGTGTGAGAGTGGTGTATTGCAGTACCGTAGTGCCCTCTGATGGTGAGTACACACGTGCACCGGCTCCCACCTCACTTGGACTTCCCTAACTCACATTTCATTCCCTGCCCCCTTTTCTGGTTGAGGCTTTTTTGGCTGGGCACCAATCCAGGCTGGAGCTAAGGAAGTGACAGAGAGAACAACGTCAAGAAGAATTAAGGCAATGGGCAGCTTTTCTATGAACTGTCCTTACAGAACTGGACGGGATTTATAAAGAAAGATGGAATTGCGTGCAGCTGTCCAAATCTTTCTGCCAGGCTTCTTTCTGCTGTAGCTGTGAGGTCTGTATGATCCCTGCCCTTCAGGGTGCTGTCCTTCCTGCAGGGAGGTGCCAGAGGCTGGAGCCAGTGTCTGTTCAGTGGTGCCAAGCACTAGGACAGGAAGCAAAGGGCAGAAACTGATGTGCAGGAAGTTCTACCTGAACATGAGGAAAAACATCTCCTGCTGGAGCAAAGAGGTTGTGGAGTCTCCCTCACTGAGAATACTCCAGAACCATCTGGACACAATCCTGTGCTCTGGGATGTCCCTGCTTGAGCAGGGAGGTGGCACCAGAAGACCCACTGAGGTCCCTTCAGCCTGACCCTACATGACCCCTTAAGTCCATTTATGTAACGGAAGTGCAGTTCATATCAGCTATGTGCCAAAATGGTCAAAAGCATAATTTACTGCAGTGAATAAGCTGTGAAGCCAAGGCAATATTATTCCTTTAATTTAAATTCTGGACAGCTCAAACATGAGGCTTTTTCAATAAGGTTGTCAGAGCATAAAGCAAAAGGATGCACTGGTGGAAATTTGAAAATCTCAGTGTGCCACAGTGCAAAGAGAAAAGGAACAGCTTTCAGCTCACTGCCTGCTTAACATCTGCATGCTGGGCACAAGGAGTGGAGCACTTGTGCTGACAGACATGAGCATTGAGCGGATCCTCTCCTTGTTAAGCCTTGTTAATAAGGTCTGAAAGCTAATAAATGAAAGGTTCTGCTGCCAGGATAACAAGTGTGCAAAGACAAAGAGACCATGACTGCTCTGCAGAGCTTACATGAAAACCTGGGGGCTTAAACAGGTAGAAGTATAGAGGATGTGCAAGGTGGAGAAGATATCTGCCTGATTTGATTTTACCTCTCATGTTGTGCTTGAATAATTCTCTCATTATTTCTTCTGATAACTTTGCCTTTACCATTAGCCAATATTCAACACTCACTTACTTGTCCACACTTTCTTCTTTTACTGTACTTCATTTTGACCTCATTTGTTGCTCAAGTTGATCTTAGGCAAAAATGGAAATCTTAAAAAAAAAAAAAGACCCATGACCTGTTGCTGATGCACATATGATTGAGTCAAAACTTTGTGGTGCTTGGATGGAACTCATACCTCAAAGCAACCCCAGGCTTAATATAGCATGTAAAGCTTCTCAAATCCTCCATGGTCTCATTTAGCACCATTCCTGGGCAGGCTGTAGTGACTGTAGATGTTAGTGAAGCACACTTGTATAAAATTAATTTCTTTTACTTCCCATGCATTTAAATCCTGGCTTGAAATTTAACTAGCAGAGGATTGGCTGAAACCTTAGCTCTGTAATTAGTGAGGTGCCAAATGCTTTGTCCACTTAGTAACTTGTGAAGTAGATGCAGAAGACACACAGGGCTGTGGGAGAGAAGAGTGAGGCAGCCATATCACAGGGGCTTGTTAATAACTTTTACTGGAGCTGCCTGCTGCTGTCTGTTAGGTTTATGTTATTGTGTCCTTCAGATTTCCTTTTTTTCTTTGCCTCTTCCCTCTTCAATGCAGTAAAAATCTGATAAGCATTATTTGCGTGGGTGGTGATGAGAGGATCGACCTGGACTTATGGACTTTCCCTGCCAGTGAATTAAACTAGGAAATTACTTTTAGAAGATTTTTGCAAGGAAAATGTAAAGCAGCTGTATTTACAGACTTACTGACCCTGTCTTTTGAAGGGAAATAATTTGGTCTTTAATACTTCACCTAAGCTGGAAATCCTAGTGAAAGGCTTTGTTTGTGCTCCTAATGCTGATCACTCCTAAAATGCAGCAGGGCTGTTCCTGGTGGGCACTTCCTGCAGAGCTGGCAGTCCTGGAGCTCTGGTTGTGGTATGGTGCCAGTGAGGATACATGGAAAAAATGTCAATGCAAACATTGTTCTCTCTTCTGCTCTGCAAAAAAAAACTGCTTCACTGCCTGTGTGGTCAAGGTAGCATTTTAAATTTAAAGAAAATCTGATAGCTGGTGTCATAACAGCTGCTGCTAAGGAGCTCTAAATTCTGTCTGACAGTCCAAATAAATTGGCACTTTGCTTTATTTCTTTCCAGTAAATATTTGATTTGTTGTTTCTGAATTCTATTCTTTAAAACACTAAAGCTACTGAAATCCTGTCAGATGTCTGAGCCTTGAGAATAGGCATTGATAGGTTTTCAAATACTGGGGCCTCTTAGGATGCTTTTGTTGTTTTAGGTGTCCATACTTGGTTGCTTCCATCTAGTCTTTAAGGACTTGAAGGCAGCAGTCCCTTGCAAGAGAGAAAAAGCTTTTTTATGCTTGATTTATTTCGTGAAGGTGTGTGATAATTAAGAATGAGAAGAGAATTCTTCTGACTTTGTGAAAGTGCACTTGGTACATCCTTTCTCAGTATCCACGATCCCCCATTTTTGGAAAGGTGTGTTGCCCCAGGACTTGTCCTCATAGTTCCCTTTACTAGTTAAAATAACATTATTTGCCTTCATTTCTACTTCTGTAGACTTTTTGACTGACTGGTTTTGATGTTAGCTGCTTAAAATGACTTAGCATGTCAATCCATGAGTTCAGTGAGTTTATGGAGAGGGAGTTGACCAAAGCTACAACAGGTTGGGCTACCGAGGCAGATGAATTGTGGGCGGGTGTGACTGCACCATCCTTGAGACACAGCAAATGCTCTGAGCAATAAAAAACCCCTATGTTTTTACGTAAGAAAGATACCTATGAAAGCAAATCATTTTGAGGTGTGCTGTTAGATCATAGCAACTGCCTCACTTGAGGACACTTATGACTGTGCCTCAGTAAAGGGCACTTAGGGAATATGAACTTTTAACCTCTCTTTTCTTTGCATGGATCTCACGAATCACACGGAGCAGGTTGTGGCAGTAAAATAATAACCAGCTTACAGGTCATGGATTTTAGAATTACAGAAATGCTCAAGAACGCTCTCAGAAGAGCTTTTGGCAGCACCAAAGAAATGGAAAATCTTGTTTTATCTACACCTAAGTAGTAATGCCTGTCTGGAGAAGTACAAAGCATATTGATCCCATGAATTTTAGATGAAATGACCTTGAAGCCTAAACTCGGAGTGCTACTCTCCTACAACCTCATGCTCCTGACTGCTTTCTTGTCAGGTCTTGCCTCAGGACAAGGAGGAGGAAACCAGAACTAAACAAGAAAAAAAGCATTTGAAGTGGGTCCTTCCTTTATGTTTCCTAATAGACACAATCTGCCTTTGTCTCCTGAGCTATAAATCCTGACACAAACAGCAGTGTTTTGTCTTCCATAGTCCAAAATGCTTTTATGCTCAAAACATACTGTCTGTCATGTTAAGGCTTCTAGATATCATGTTGCCTTTAGAACAAAGATGACTGTGTTTAGAGTAAGTAACTTTTACAAAGTACAGAAAATTACTGCCGGGTTACTAGAGTGAGAATCTCAGCCTTACTTCCATTTTTCTTTGGCCACATCTCTTGAGAAAACCAAAAGTTTAGTCTGTTATGTTCAGACTGTAATCAGGTTTGCCTCTTCCTCCATGGAACAAGTAGAGAAGATGTGTTATCTCTCAGTGATCAGCTTGTATTTCTGTTGTCTCTGTAGAAGTGACGGTGGTTTACCAAAACGGGTTGCCTGTGATTTCCGTGAGTCTTCCATCGCGGCGTGAGCGCTGCCAGTTCACCCTGAAACCCATCTCAGACTCTGTGGGGGTGTTCTTGCAACAGCTGCGAGCAGAGGACAGAGGAATTGATCGGGTTGCGATCTACTCAGCAGGTACTCTTGTTTACAAACTAATTGATTTCCTTGTTTGCCAGCTGTTTGCATCCAGCCTTTCGCTTTTGAAGTCAAAGTTTGCTGTGGCGTGAGTTCTTTGACCTTCCTGAAAGAGCAGAAGGTAGAAATGCTATTCCTAGAGTGAGAACCTTGTGTAGTCAGGACTGCCAAGGAAACTAGTCCTAATAGAGATGTTTTCTGGTGAGTTCCCTACGATTTAGTAGGAAAGGTGCAAGCTGTGCTACCTACAATGAGGTTCAAATCGATTTATAAGGAGTTGGGTGTGGAAGGTGGTACATGGGTAACAGTATCCTGCTTTAGCAATGAGAACTCAGTCACTTTCACCTTTCCTTGTCCTGGCAAAAAGTATCATCCTCTAACAGCTGGATTTGGGATGGTGTTACAACTTAGCCACAGCATGTTTAAAGGATTTAAATCCTTTGTTCCTCATGCTTAATGCATCATCTGTGTTTTCCTTCCAGATGGCACACGTGTGGCCTCCTCCACAGGCATAGACCTGCTTCTGCTGGATGACTTCAAGCTGATCATTAATGATGTCTCCTACCACGTCAGACCACCAAAGAGAGGTAAAGCAGCCTGCTTCTGCTCAGCACTGGGACTACATTTCAGTATTCAGTTCCCTGCTTCATTGCAACATGCTTTATTAACTTGTTCAGGATCATGGAGCATTGTTTCTAAAGAGAAGCCTTGTGGTTTCTAATCCTGCCCTTAGAGCCCAATTTAGAGATATCCAAGCAATCAGAGTAATCACTAATGAAAAGCAGATATTTCATTCTGTTCAAAGCTGGTGCCCCCAGCCCTCAAGAGGCATAAACAAAGAAATGGAATTCGTTTTCATTTCTAAGTTTTTCAAAAATTTTTTTTAAATACTGAAAAGTAATTTAATTTAACTTGTTCTGAAGGAATACAATAGAAGATGGGAATTAGATTGGAACTTAGATTGTCTGTTTTGGAAGAATGAGTTGTTGCTTCCCTTGACAGCTAACATTGTTTCCATTTAGGTGTGGTACTTTGAATATTGCAGATAAACCTCAAAACCTTGTTAGCTACCAAACAGTGAAATAGAGGAGACTGTGCCCTTAGAAAGTTGTCTTATGAAGAATCAGGTAGGAAGGGAAGGGAAACTAACCTATTTTGAGTCAATAAGAAAATCAATTTCAATATTATTCTTTGGACATATGTGATTTTCAAGGTATGAAAACCTGCAAGAAGCTTTTGAGACACTTCAGCATTACTGGGGGAGACTGGAAACTCAGTGTTTTTATCTTCCCTTTTTCTTCTGGGCAGCTTCATAGCCTTCATAAAACACGAGGTTGTTGCATGCCTGTAGTTACCTCTGAGGATTTAAACAAAAGGGACAGCTTGGGAAATGCTGTTCTGTCTGGCTCTTGGCTCACAGATGTGGGGGATTTTATTGTTCTGTCATTCTGGAATTGAGGGTGCAGTGCTGGGTGAAATGATCTTTGTCCCCTAAATGTGGGATAGACTGACCTCTACTAGAGATGATTTTTTTTTCCCCATCTCATTAAAAGCACCTTAGCAGAAAGCTCTCCACTAAGACTGGATATCTAAACCATTGGGTATCACACAAACAAAGAAGTTACTCTATTCTGTCACCCACTGTGTGCTGATAGCTGAGCTCTGGGATCACCAAGGTTACAGGAAATTTTCTCCTGGGATGTACTTGCCAAGGAGATTTCTATAGTTTGTGCTAAAATGAATGTGCCTGCACATAGGTACTGAGATTAGCTCTGTCAAACTTTTCAGCTATTGCTTTTGCATTTTTACAAGATCACCTTGTGTATTTGAAAATGGAAAGGCCAGAATACTGCAGTTTTAAATAAGTACTTCTTGATGGTCACCTCAGTAGGAACACATGGATTTTTCTTCGTAGGAGAATAGGAACCCTTTAACTAGAATGAAATTGTGTACTTTGTACTTCGTGTGTCTTGGCACAGACAACTTGAATCCCTTTTTTCTCTTGAGCTGCTGGTGTTAAAACTTAAGCTGTCCGTAGCATTTTGAGTTGGTAAAATCATATTTTGATAACTTTAGGTACAAGTCCAAGGATGCCACAAAAATTAATTTTATTTGGTTAATGTCAAAGTCTTTTGCTTTAATTTCAAACTTCTTTTATTTTTTTCCATGTGGACTGTAAGACAATACAAGTAGTCACAACTCCTCTATGAACTGGTATCTTCTAGGATTCCTTCTTGAGTTGGAATGCAAGGATAAAAGGTGGTTTTGAGTTGTGGCCTTGTTCTTGTTTCTAGTGAGGGAGGACATTGCTCCTTTGCAGGCAGCACAGCAAGGGAAACACACAAGCACTGGGAAACAATTTTTGGCACTGACACTCAAAATGCTGCTGCTGAGGCTGTTGTGGGGTCCCCAACCCACAATGTTCAGCTGCCACCACCAATAACTCTGGTTAACAGCTGGTGGTCTGTAGTCTGAATTCTGCCTGTGTCTTGACAGCTGGTGTGATGGATCATAGCTAGTTTAGTTCATTTTCCAGCTCTGATT
>VZTT01028028.1:4045-22563 GCA_013400855.1 Buphagus erythrorhynchus | reverse complement strand
ATATATATATATGTATATATAAAGCGGCTTTTTTTCCTATCCTATACAGTTATAACTGGCGTGAAGGTAGCTATAATTTAGCATTAAATATGTTAAAGGCAATTGCTTATATTTTTCAGGGAGAAAATGACTGGATAGATATAAGCATGATATCATGAGAGTTCAGGTGGCAATCTGATTATAGCCAGATCTGAATCACTGTGCAGCAGCCCATGTACATTCTATATCTTCTGACAACAAAATATATTTTCCAGAGTAATAGTAGTGGAAAAAGTGACTTTATACAACCAAAATGCCACTTTTTAACTATGTAATAATTAATACTACACTTAATTCTGATTATTTGATTGCCCACTTCTATCTCCCATGTTCTTGTGCTCTGTTTTAATATCATTGAAATCATTGTGATGGCTTCTTTAGCCAGTTCATAGAATTCTTGTTGTTTTGATGCTGCTGCCCCAGAGTGGAGAATCTGCAACCAGAAAATTTCACTTAATTTATTGGTTTATTGAAGCATTAATTTGCATGCTATTTTCCTCTTTCAATAAGTGAGAAAATGTCCTATATGAGACTGCAAGGATAAAAATTCAGGAGTAGGAAAGAAGAATGGAAAGAAGGATTTAGGTAATACTGATAAAGGATTTGTCAGCTTGGCTTTTTCTGCAGAACCACAAAGTCCTTTAGGAGTTTAGCAAGCTAATTTCAATCCTGAAGAGCCTATTTTCATCTCTACCAAATGCAGGAAGGAAGAAACACTACCTATTTTACAGAGGATAACAGTGAGTGATCTATAAAGAAAACTTCAAAGAAAGACTAAAATTGCACCAATTTACAATCCAGGTCTTGTGACTTTACAAGATCCAAATCTTTTGTTGCCTAGAATCGGAAGGAAAATTTTCCAAATTATATTAAAATTGATAGTATAAAGGGAAATCTTTCAACGAAAGCTTTCAGGTGCACAAAGTATACTTATGTGCACACACAGGATTGAATTTTCATATTTTTTGTAAGTTTAACTAATTTATATATCTAGCAAGTGGGAGAAGGGTTGCCCTGGTAACCCACCCTTGGACCTGCTTCATTGGGGTTCTCAGCCCTATATCTTGTATATCTCCCAAGTGCTGGTGCAAAACAGGATGTTCTTGTTAGAAATTGTTTTCCTTGAAAATTATATCAAACTATTTCAAGAGTGTAACATAATGTGTAAGAAAGGGTAACTACTGTTCTAAAGTGTTAGAACGTGCTACAAATTATAGAGCTATATATAAAAATCTACAAAGCTACAAATATATGAAAAACCTAAAAATCTTCAGGCATCATATCACAATTCTTTCCTATTCCTAAATGAAAATGGATTTCAAAAAACAGAATAAGACTTCTGAAAACAATGCACAGTCAGCAGAAGAGAGTGAAGGACTGTCTGCTGTTTGCATGATTTTAATAAATAAAAATAGAATAAATAAAAAGAACAGAAGAGTTGGACAAATACCTTCTTCTTCCATGTGTTATATATGTGTAATGGGACACATCATACGCATACATAATGTTTCATTTTGACTGCTATTGCTAAGAGTTTGAGAAGGGGCTACATAATCCTGGGATACTGGTCTAGGCTAAAAATAAGACAACAGAAGGCTACATATTATGTTTCAATAATAATTATGTGACAAGTAGAAGATGGGTGGAAGCAGTTCACCGGGTTTCCAGCAGTGCAGAATAATGTGCACAGGGATGCAATAGTGTAATATCTGTATGTAGAAACAGGTAGGAGTTACATTCCCAACATCGTTACACCTTAAATGATTTATTGTTGCTGACGTTAGTTGTGGTGATTTATTTGTACACCACGGGTGAACAGCAATATCAGCATTCTGGGGCAATTTGCTAATGTGACATGTTTCTTCCTCTTTGTCTGCACTTTATTTTTTAATTAAGGTAGAAAAAATCATCTGTCACCATCACTCTTATTATGTAAAAATTTTATTTCATGGACTATAAAATTGGTTTTATGCTATTCTCTGAGGCATATGTTCACCAGTTCCATTATGTTCAGAAAAATGTAATGGCCAATCCATTCTTTGGTACGTTTAAGCCTAGAAAATATACCAAGAAGGAGCTGAGCACTGGGCCTTTAACATCTGGGGGATTGTGAGATTTATACTGGTATTTTGTTGTTTGGTTTTTTACATATTTGAAAATCATATTCAGAGGGAGGATGAGAGAGCCGCTCCCTGTCTCCAATGTTCATCCACAAAGGTCCTAAGGATTCATTGTCTATAATGTTTTTGTGTGGGTTTTGGTATTTCTTGTGGATGTAAAAAGAGCTGGTGAGGAGAGGAACAAATATTAGAAATTAAAAGAACTCTGTATTATTCGAGATATCCATTTGACTATGGCTTGATTCAGGTAAAGTGCTGGAAAGTGATTTTTTTCCACCTTCTTCAGTTTTCTCAAATAAGAGTGATGATAATGGTAGTGCTGTCCATTGGAGACCTTAGGATAATAAATACTATAGGACCAAAGAAGCAGGCCCAAGAAAAATTCATCAATCATATTGTGTCATGCCCATGGTGGAATTCACCAAACACTGACCTGCAGATAGATCCAGCAAAAGCCTTTATATTTATATGAAAACACTTAATATCAAGAGAATATAAAGCAGAGAGGCAAAGGCAGTGGGCTGTGTCTTAAGTTCAGTGGGAACAGTCATACAAGGGTAACTCTACAGACCCCAAGTAACCAGGTTTCAACAGTACAATTCCTATGACAACAACTTCATGTAAAGACTGGTGAATTCTGCTAAAAATAGTGTTTTGAAGTATAAACTAGAACTCTAGTTGCCTTTTATTTTCATTTCTATACCCAAAAGCCTGAATTTAAATCTTGTTATAGAAATCTTTCTGCTGCTATTAATCTTTCCTGGCATTAGGAATCAAGGTGACTGAGGTGTAAAAGGAAAAATTTAAATTGTTTTCTTTCTTGTAAGTAAAAGAAACTTAACTGGAACATATATATAAACTCCTTGAGAGACTGATACTATTATAATTGAAGTACTGGTGAGTATTTGTAGCCAAATTACAGGATTTGCTTGACAGAGTTTCTTCTGCTGAATAAGGAAAGTTATGCATTTTGCATCACTTAGCTGAAAAGACAGACCAATATTCTATAAATCTGGATGATCATCATCCAAACATTACTTCAGTTTTTTTGTTTTGAAAAATGTTATATTCATGCCATCAAAATGCATTATCTATTGGCATTGTTGTAGTAGTCATGAAATGAAATTTCCATGTAAAGCAGTTGTCCCCTTGGGTGCAGGACTCTGGGTTCACTACAAGTGACAAAGCTCTGGAGTAGGATTTTTTATCATATTCACCACTGCATCAAACTTAAACAAGCAGAGCGTGCTGAAGTAACTATCACCAGTGCTATTAAATTGTAGAGAAATCAAGTGTCATAGCATGAGCAGAGAACAAGAGAAACATAAAGTGCAAATGGAAAAAAAGGAAAACAACCCTTAGTAGGCTGTTGAATGTTTTGCCAGAGAAAATAATTTCCACATATATTCTACACAGTGATGTTTTCCTAGCATTAAACAATATACTCATTGTTTTCCAGTGCCACACTTTTCATATGAATGTAACAGTTAGGTAAGCATTACCACAGAACCTTTGCTCATTCAAATTATTAAGGAACAATCAACTTGTGTTGTAGATTCAACACATTTCCATCATTAAGAAGGTTCTAATAATAATAAGCTATCAGAGTTTATCAGTGGTTTGTTCCACACATTTACACTTGCCAAATCTTATATTTCCTGTAGATCAGTGATTACAACTGCATAGGTTTCTTTTAATTCTTAAAATGGTCAGCAGTAGAATACAAAGGGTCCTCTTGATCATGCTTTGCAGTCAGCTTTTATTCCCTTCAATGCACAGTAAGTTAATTTTGAGGTTATTCTAAATATTTTAGTCAACATGATTTCTTTATAAAACATGAATTTGAATTCTAGACACATTACAGTATCTTTGCTCTCTTGGTCAATACAAAGAATTATAGAAATGAGTTAGTTTGTCTAGAAACACTTTCTTCCAATATTGTTAATTATATCTCACTTTTTTAACTGGATATTAATCAAGTCTCCTATCACCCACTCAACATAATCAATATTGAAACAGATGAATTTGTAATGATGCGCATCTTCTTGTTTACCTTTTCTAATGATAGACCAAATTTAACTCTAATTCTCGTCTTTGGAAATTACTAATCATAGACTAATTTAGGTTGGAAAAGACCCTTAAGATCATCGAATCCAGAAACCATACTTGTCATGGCTGTATGTCTTCAAAATACTTGCAGGGCTTGTGATTTCACCACTTCCCTGAAAAGCTTGTTCCAATGTTCAACAACATTTTTGGTGAAGATCTTCTAATATCCAATTGAAACTTCCCCTGGCACAACCTGAGGCCTTTTCTTCTTATCCTTTCAGTTATTGCTTGAGGGAAGAGACTGACCCCCCACCTAGCAACTATCTCCTTCCAGGTAGTTTTAGAGACTGAGATGCCCCCGAGCCTCCTTTTCTCCAGGCTAAACACCCCCAGCNCCTGGCACAACCTGAGGCCTTTTCTTCTTATCCTTTCAGTTATTGCTTGAGGGAAGAGACTGACCCCCACCTGGCAACTATCTCCTTCCAGGTAGTTTTAGAGACTGAGATGTCCCTGAGCCTCCTTTTCTCCAGGCTAAACACCCCCAGCTCCCTCAGCTGCTCCTCACAGGACTTGTGCTCCAGACCCTTGCCCAGCTCCGTTCCCTTCTCTGGACACGCTCCAGCCCCTCAATGGCTTTCTTGCAGTGAGGGGCCCAGAACTGAGCACAGCATTGGAGCTGTGGCCTCAGCAGTGCCCAGTTCAGGGGGACGGTCACTGCCCTGCTCCTGCTGGCTGTGGATGTTTCAGTAGTTTCAACAGTGATTCTCTAGTATTAATTATTTACATTATTTAACTTTATTGTTCTTTATCACCTACTTTTTTTCCTACTTTGCGTAGCAAATAAAAATATACAGTGGCATTTGCATTATCTGGTGTGTTTTAAATCATCCAACATCAATTTATATGGAGCATTCAGGAATTTTCTACATAAGTATTGGTTTCCATTCCTACATAAAATCTAGATGAATATCAATAACTGAGTTGTTGTTTAAAATCTCTTAATTGCTTTAAAAAATAAATTTTAAACATTCTATGTAGTGTTTCTGCCGTGTTGTCAGAATTTTCTGTTTCCAGTGTTTGACTTCTTAAAAAAAAACTTTCAAATATTATCACAAATTTGTTTCTCCTATCTGCTTTTTTTTTCCATACATTTCTGTCATTTAAACATCTTTTTATTTACATAAAAGAACAATATATATTGATAAAATGACCTTAAATATGTCTAAACATTTCTTTACATGGAAAGGTTACTGAGAACATATATCAAATAAATTTTATTTTTTTGAAAGTGTGAGTGACCTAGAGGAAAGAAAGGCATACTTACCATATTTACCATTTACCAACCTGCAAGAGGTTACAATTACTGCAGAGTATAGAATGAAAATCAAAACTGATCAGTGCATTGGAGAAATGGCTTGCAAGGAATAACACTAAATTCAGCAAAATTTGGATTATTGTACTCATCAAAGATCAAATATACAAATAAAATAAAAGGAATAGGTGATTAAATCGCATTTTTCTTGGAAAAATGTAATTACAAAAAATAACAGGACACTTAGTAGAATGGATAATTCAGTAGTAGAATTCTAGGACATCCTAAGGGAATTGTTGCCTGTGGAGTACGAGTGACTACTGTTCCACTGCTCAATAGTGTTGATGTCCAACTTTGGGTTGTACATTATAAGATGTAGAAAAGCAGTAGAGATGAAAATAATAAAATTAAGCTAAGGATTAAAAATCAGGACTTCTGAAGAAAAGTTGAAGACATTTGGCTGATGCAGCCTTACAAACAGAAGTTTGATATGAACAGGGGTAATGGTATTCCACTTTAGCTGTAAAAGTCTAATATTACTTTCCAGTATTGTGTTTTCAGTGCTTCCAATATGGTATTTGATGTAGGTAATAAATAGTATTAAAAAAAATTATAGGTAAATGTTAAGGAAAACTGTTTAATTGTCCAAGTAAATAAATAGGTTATTGTGAAGATCTAAATTTAGGAATATAAATCACTGGACGTTCTTTAGGAGTGGGCTGAGAATATTTGGTCTTGCCTGAGGGCAAAAGAAGGGCCTGAATAACATGTGGTTTTGATAACAGTATTTTGACCCATTCTGGATCAGGTTTCTTTTTTATTATGAATATCATATCAATGACAATCAAATACACATGGTAATCCAACATCTTTTCAAAGCTGTATTTTTTTGTTGTGTGCTATATGGTCTCTTTAAAGAATGCATGTATGAAAAATACATTTCATAAGTCTTTATATGTTTCAATGGCTGGCTACATTTCATGTATATTAAAGTACAAATAAGACTACATTGACTATCTATGCTGGCAACAACAATATAATATTTGCATCCTCTAGAACAAGATGAATCCTGACAGTACATTTACCTTTTCTAGAATATTTTTAGTCATTAGCTGTGTGAGTAGTTATAAGAAAGAAAATATTTGGAGATTTATCACTGTAATTAAATCTGAAGAAAGACAAATATGTGATTGGTAGAATTGTGTTTCAGATAAGTGAGCAGTAGATACAGAGTCCCCAGAGAAGGAAATAAGCAATTCTGTTGCTAACTGATAAATAGACAATATCTGTTTGCTCTATGTGGGTGTGTTACAATGCAACAAATAAATTATGTTCATTAAATATTTTCTTGGAGGATTAATGAACACTGATAATAAATCATAGCAGCACAAAGAAATGCACCACAATTATTTATCTGGTTATGGTGGGGCAATCCATTGTTATCATTCATTTTAGCTAAAAAGAAACCTCTTTCCCTCTTAATGTGAAGAGCTCACCATCATTAGAGGATGCTCTATATTGCACCCTTTTTCTGTGGATAGTGTGCAGAATATCCAAACAGCAATTGTGAGGAAATGTTCAAAGCTGGGCTTAATATAAAATTAGGCTTTATATTTTCAGAAGGGGAGATGTAGACTTACAGTTCAAATAGAATAGTTCTAAATGCTAAATCAAAGTCATTTTGCAAATTTCATGGTTTGTAGCTATGTATAGTAAATTCAGCCTGTAATCTCAAGTGTACTTTTATTTGGTTTACTTATCGATTAAAAAATAGCAATGAAAACTTCTTCAGATTTGCAAAAACTCCCAGATTATCTCAGATTTTGCCTGTCATCAGGTGTCAGTACCATTTATTCATCAAGTACTGCCATCTTGTGGAATTAGAGTAATCAAAACAAATCCTAAATGGAGGAAGAGAAATATATTTTTCCAACAGGATCTCCCACTGCATCACAAAAAAGAAGACTAAAACTGGAGTTATTTCTTGTACAAACATTATAACTCCACAGAAGTGCAATTATGGGATGGGTGTTTCGCATGCTTTGCCCTTGAATAGGCAAAATATATAGCTGTATTATGGACACTTAGGTTTTCAGTGACCTTAGAAGAGTTCATATGACAACCTCCTTGTTATGCACCCAAAATACCACTTAGCTAACAGGACTGGTGAAAAGGCTGTCCAGAAACCTCATGTTAAAAGAATGAATGGAGCAATTCCTTAAGAGAAAAGCCCTGAAGCAAATCTGGGAAACATTCAGACAGTAACAAACACAGGAGTGAATATTTGGTGTTATCTGAATGCTCCAGCACCGCTCTCTTTACAGTACTTAAGGCATTATTTCATACTGACCCACAATGACACAAAGACTTTTGCATTACCATAGTACTGACATTTTCTGCATCAGAATATCTCCAAAATCACTAAGAAAAATGCTGATATGTCAGAATTCCAGCTTCATCCATTATGGGAAGTACATCACATTGTGACAGTTTAGGAATTAGTGCTGTTTAACAGAGAAAATAGAACTACAACAATCATTTAAGAAATTATAGTGAGCAAGATTTCACACTATAAATTCATTCAGTCAGGAAATAGATGAACTCTCCTTTCTTCTTCATCACCAAATGACCCAGATTTTCAGCTATATAGCCTAGTAAAAAGTGCTTAATAAAATACAGGAACAAATTGGACATTAGGAAGGCTTTCCAAATCATCTTCAGAACAAAAGATAAATATTTCCTTAGAGACACCCTTCTGTAAACAAGGTTGGTCATTCATAGAAGGAACTATCAGTTTTGTAGTTACCAAAATGGCTTATATAATTTTTACACTGAGACTATATATAAGAGATTTTAACAGCAGAGTTTTTCAGCCCATGACACAAATTTCAATTTACAACTGTTCTATAATGCATAATTTCTCCATCTTTTTATTCTCTGTTTCTGTTTGTATTGATGCATAGTATCTGTGGAAAACTTTCTTTAGTGTTGGCAGACAACTGTAATTTCCAGGAAGGACTCTGCATCCTCTTTGTCATTTTGCCATTGGTATCACATTAAAAATAAAATACATGAGCATAAAAATAAAAAATAAACTCAGCATACATTCTTAAAAAACTCTAAAGTTCTGTATACTGCAGTGTTTAGTTTTCTCTTTCATCCTAAACTTATTTTTTCCTTATTGAAAGCAAATTGTGTACAGCATGGAAAAAGCATTATCTAAGTTTTTTTTCTCAAAAGCAGATGACTTCATAAGGTACATATCTAAAGTAATTATTTTCTGATTTTAAAGTTCTAATTTGCTTTATTTTGATTTTGATAGCGTTGACTTTTAGCGTAAAAGTTTGTTGAAGGTCTTTTTTTCTGTCTGGCTTGAGATGCATCTCTGAAGTTCAATATCCTATTAAAAATAATACAACGACAGTTGTATTTCTGCTTAGCCAAATGACACTGATTGTAAAATCTTTTAGCATAAACCATTATAGGAAAATTCAGGCTTGAAGTTCAGTTAAAACTGCAGTGAGCTGTGTACAAATAGACCTGGTGTCATCTGTTTGATTGCAGGCTTCTTGTTCTGAAATCCTAAAAGTGTAGACAACAGTTTACCATTTTGTAAGAGTGGATTTCAGATAATATTTAAATGCCTTTCTTGTTGCAGTTTGCATATGTTCCTGTGCTGAACTCCTGTGGGACTTGTGACACATGACTACATCCACTGTTGTTTCAGAATATTTTGCTATGCATGTGCTATAGACTACACCCTTACAGAGAGACAGCTATGTTTTAAATGTTGATTCTCCATTATTGTCTTTTTATTAGTTTTTTGATTTTTTTAATATGTCTTTGCAATCATTTGGGTATTGGCTTATGCTTAATCCTGCCAGTAGAAAAACAAACCCCCAGGTTTTGTACTTGGCCCACCTTTGCTAGCAATTGTGTTTTACAAACTCTAACTTGTAATTTTGCTGGCATATAAAGTAGAAACAGTCAGAGTCCAAGAATGTGAACAGCGATGCATGTTCCATCCTCTTCTAGGGCTACAAATTTAAAAGTGTGAGATATTTGCACAATGGATCAATGTCAAGGAACACCCATTTTCCCTTAATTGCAGTAATTCTGTGAACACCCTTTTGTAAAATCACTTCTGCAAGATCATCCATCTACTTCTGTCAGCTAAAAACTGTGGAGTCCCCAGATCCCAAGCCAGCTGTGGTTATTTCTAACTGGTCTGCAACATTCCCTTAAGATATTTCCACTGAAGACTATGCATAGTGTATGGACATGACACTCAAAATTTTATTTAAGAATCTGCTGAACTCATTAACCAGGTCTAATAGGAAAAAATTTCATAAGTGTCTAAGGGGCTTTTCACCTGCAAAGGAGATCAAGAATTCCAGATTAATTCCAGGTCTGAGCATTCAGATACTTTAAAGTGCATTCCTGTGGTTTTACATTTTTGAAATGAAAAATAGAATTCTTTCAATGTCAATGGGCTGACAAGAATCAAGAAGTAAATCATTAACACTTTTTAAACACTTATTTCAGAGTTTGGGGTTCCTGGCTGAAACATAGATGCTGTAGGTGTGCACCATAAAAAAAAAATAGCACAGCTTTGTAGCATAAATGCTTTGAATTTTGGATTTGGCAGTAGTTCTGTTGCTTTTTTTTTTTTCCACAGTACCCTATACCAGTACACATTCATCCATAATGCCATTTTTAACGGCAAAATCATTAAGAAAGTGACAAATGACAGTATCCCCCTGGATTCAGCACCGGCAAAGACTAAGTATTTTATTTCCTTAGAGGCACAAAAATTTATTGCCTGAAATCTGTTCCTTAGTATTAATTCTAATTAATAAATGAATAATTAATTGTAAGTGGTTTTAGGCTACAAATGGAGAAAATTCTCTTCTGTGTGAACTGCCAATGAACCCACGCTGATGAGTGTTTTGCATTTGGTTTGAACTACTTTTAAACCAGAGCAATTAGTGAGATTGATTGCTTTCCATTTGAACTGATAACAGGTCTTTGGTTAAAGCCTATGTCTTTTCCTTGAATTTGTGTATTCATCATCACTTTGTAGAATTTTATACTGCCATGAATCATTTTTTGCCAGATAAAGCATTATGGCAAAATGTGGTAATAAAATTTTCAGAGACATATTTGGGACATAATTAGTATTTTGCCTGAAACATAACAGAAGAGAAAGGAGAATCTGAGCACTCAGGGAACTTTCTGAGAGCCCTTAATTCCTTAGAGTCCTGTGTAGCCACCAGAATTACTAATAAATCTAATAAAGATTTTAGCAAAAAGTCTATGTGTGCAGTTTAATTCCTCATTTTGAGATTTTGAGGCAGTTTTCCCCTCCTGTTAGCTATGTTCAGTCCTTTAACATAGCATTTTTATATTGATACCATCAGTTTTTTAGGAGACAATTTTCATCTGATTTCAAAACTAAACTTCCTAAAAATTGATTCAGAAGGTACTGCATTTTTACAGCACTATATGCACTTATATTGGTTTAAAAAGCAGTCATTGTGCTTCTCTGTTCCTTTCTCACCATGGTGTCAGGGGACAGTACAACATAAGGATGGAAAGGAACAATCAGTTGGAATTTCTAATGCTCTCTATACTGTTATAGTCAAAGTGCACACCTGGCCAGGATGTAATATGTTTCACATTTCTTACAACAAGAACAGCTGTACCAGTTCCTCTCCTATCATTAGAAGAAAAGAACATAGCAGAATTTAAATTTTGAGGTGTTTCCTCTCACCCTTTTGACCCTTCCATCTTTGAACTAACTTTATATCAAGAAAACATTTTGACTGTTTTGGGGAAGAAAGTATGAGAGAACCATACTGACATACTTGAAATTACTGTCTTCCTGTTGCTGCTGAAGCTGAGTAGTCACACAAGAAATTTCAGTCTAAAAGCTTGGAATTTGTTATACCAGTGGAGCAGTTTGCATCTTGGAGCAGTAGTGGGGACTTTACATTCCTGGACTAGCTTTGGCTTTTCTCATTTTGAAGCCAGGTTTTTGAAGGCTATGCAGGGGGAGATTACAGAACAAATATCCTTAAAGCAAATGTGCCAGTTTAAGTAGCGAACAACATTTTTTTAAACTGTGAAGAAAGAATGAAACAATGGAAGATAAGTTCTAAAGGAGAACAATGTGCAAAGAAGTACACATAGGGTTAAGGCTTTAAAGTCAGAGTTGGTGAAACTCCACATGAATAATTCCCTTCAAGGAATATCCTGCTAAATCAGAGTCTCATTAACGTTACTGAGATTTCTAATGTTGAGACATAAATGAATCTAGCTTTTTATTAAGTCATGATATAATCTCATACAGAATAATAAGAAATAAGTTTTTTTTCCTCAGCTAGTTATTATGAGTATAAAGGGAACAGTAATGTTCAGGTAAATAGAATAGATGATTCACGGGATAAAAATAAGAACCAAGGGACTTGATTTAACTGATTTTTTTAAAAGTCACTGATTAGTTGGTATAGTTGGTTTAAGGAATTATTCATTGATCATAGGGATTTAAGCTGCATAAATGAAGGGTTAAGAAATTCTTCAATGAAGCAGATGATAGAACTAAGATAGAAATATAGAAGCAAAGATGGAACTATAAGGCAGTAATTGACCTACAAGGTAGGTTGAACAGTTACTACAATCTAGTGATTATAAAAACAGACATTTAGAATGAAACCTGTTTATATGCATACACTTGCGGAAGTCATCCATAGCTCTGTAGGAATCATCTTGATATATTTCCCTGCAAATCTGAACAAATAAAGAAAATAATTATTTGGATATTATTATTGGTTTGACTCAAAAGACTAGAAAAGGGAATTATCTAATACCTTATTGCTGTTTTCTGGGTCTGCTGAATAATTCAATTATTTTACCTGAACTAAATCTGCCTTCACAAGGAACTTGTGGATTCAACATTTATACCATTTACAAAATCCTAAGGGGAGAAAAAATATTCTCTTCAATTCTAAACCAAACAAATAAAGTGTTTTTTAAATCTTTAACTTTTTTCCCCCAGGGATTATTGAAATAAAGCTAATGAACATTAATTTATTAACATGGCACAATATTGTTTCTGCAATTACTTTATCTTATTCTCTTTCTGTGTTCTTTTAGAGATCATCTATAGCTGGGTATTTAATGAATTCCCATCTTTTGTGGCAGAAGACAGCAGGCGCTTCATCTCTCAGGAGACAGGCAATCTCTACATATCCAAGGTGCAAACATCCGATGTTGGCAGCTACATATGCCTGGTAAAAAACACAGTGACAAATGCCAGAGTGTTGAGTCCTCCTACTCCTCTGACACTGAGAAACGATGGTAAGAAAAGCATTACTTCTGGGTACTACGTGAAAGAAAAATACCGAAGTAAAAATGCTCTAATTAATATAAGAACCGTGATTTTATTGTTTTTCAGTACCTGCCTACATTTTCTATGGCAACTGGCAAAGGTGTTCATGGAGGAAGTTTCTTTTAAAATATCCAGACATTGTGAGAATATTTAGATCTGTAAAGGCTGAGGTGCTGACTGACACCTCTTGGTGTATTTTGCTTAGAACAGTTACTCCACCTTGCTATTCTGATGCTCTGTCACTGACAGAGAGAAGCACATCTCCTTTACAGGCAATGTCTATTTCCTTAGTGCTCCATTCAGTTGCCTCAACCCAAGTGGCTGCTGCCACACTGATACTCTCAGGCACCTGAGACATCCACAGGGGCCTGGCCAATGCCACGTGGGGCTTACAGACCAGCTGCAGGATGCCAGGAGATCATTCATGTACTTGGCCACTATGATTAAGAACAACACAAAAAGTTTCCCTAAATACACTGTCAGCAAAAGGAGGGCTGAAGACAATCTCCATCCTTTTCTGGGTGCAGAATGTGTCACAGTGTCAGAGGATGACAAAAAGTCTAAGATACTTAGTGCCTTCTCTACCTCAATCTTTAATACCAAAAACAGTTGTACTCAAGATATCCAACTCCCAGAGCTGGAAGTTAGGGATGGGGACTTGAGTGATACCCCCATAATCCAGGAGGGAATGGTTAATGCCAATTAGATACCCACAAGTCTATGGGCCTGGATGGGATGCACCCAACAGTAGTGAGGGAGCTGGTGAAAGAGCCCACCATGCCACTCTCAATTATTTACCAACAGTCCTGGTTATCTAGAAAAGCCTCGCTTGACTGGAAAGTAGCAAATATGAGGCCCACCATCTACAAGAAGGATCAGAATGATGATCCACGTGCTGGGTTCCCCATTTGGGGCACAACAGCCCCAGGCAGTGCGATAGGCTTGGAGCAGAGTGACTGGAAAACTGTCTGGCAGAAGAGGACCTGGAGGTGCTGGTGTGTAGCAGCTGAACATGATCCAGGGTGTGCCCAGGTGGCCAAGAAGGCCAATGGCATCCTGGCCTGGATCAGCAATGGTGTGGCCAGCAGGAGCAGGGCAGGGATTGATTGTCCTGCTGTTCTCAGCACTCTGGGGGCCACATCTTGAATATGTGCCCAGTTCTGGGCCACTCACTTGAACAAAGGGCACTGAGGTCTGGAGTGAGTCCAGAGAAGGGCAGTGATGCTGCTAGAGGTCTGGAAAACACATCTGATGAGGAGTGGCTGAGGGAGCTGGCCTGGAGGAAAGGAGGCTCGGGGACAGCTTTTCACTACACCTGCCTGAAAGGAGCTTGCAGGGAGGTGGGTGTCAATCTCTGCTGCCATGCCTCAAAGGAAGAGAGAAAATGGCCAATATTTTCCTTCTTTCCAAGATGTTCCACATTCAGATATGCTTTCTAGTTCCTCACAGCAATTCAGCACGTGAATTCATACCTACATAAATCAGAGAGAAAGAGAGAGAAACTTTTGCGTTTTCTTTTGTCTTGCTTATAGCTTTTTTCTTGAACAAATAGTAGTCTTATGCTACAGACACAATACAAAATCTAGATTTAAACACAGATGACTTCATTTAATAGAGTAAATTAAAAATATGTTCACCAATTAAAATGAAATTAAGTTAATGTTTATTCTTTGTATCAAATTTAAATTTCCTTCTGCATAGCATGTAGCCTCTGCAGCAAAAAACTGCTCTTTTAATTTATCATTTCCTATTTTCTTTTGCTGGTTTAGTACATACCTATATGTTAATTATTGAGTTTCAGGTGTTTAATTTTACTGACTTAACATAGTGAACTTAATCTTTTTGATAAAATTATTTTTTTCCAAATTGAAACTCCCAAACATTGACTGCCTTCTTAATCTCTTTGTACTCTGTAAAAAATGGAATTTTATTGTCTTATTTATTATTAATATCTTACTCTATTTATTCTTTATGATATTTCTTCATGCTTTTATTTGGCTCCATCTTGTGCAGAAATTCAGCAGATTAATTATCCATCTTGTACTGACAGTACATAGGTACACTGTAGGAAATTTAGAGAGTAAATAAGGATAAAGGCAGTAGTCTACATCACTGAGCTAAGAAAAAAAAATCTATGAAGGAAAACTGCAGATTTTTTTAAATGTCAAGTGGGTAGTAAATACCAGCCTCCAGCAAAGTTTTGTTTCATGGCTGGCTGTCACACCACAGTGATAATCCAACCTTCTAAACTGTGCTGGAGTATTGAGGAAATTTTGCACATAGATGAACAGCTCCTCAACAATTTCCCAGTTTCCTGACTTGTTTTTTTTCACACACACTAATTTCTACTAGGCTTCCAGGCCTTAATTTTAATCTGTTGGCATTTCTGAAAAGCTCCTTTCTTGTCATGTAATTCTTTAGTATTTCTTAGTAAATTTCTTGCTTTCCTGTATGACTGAGCAAGTTTCTCAGTGAAGAAATCTCTAGTCTCTACCTAACTTTGCAGTCTCCATAAACCTACCTTGAAAAAATTGTTAAGGAAAATACTGGTTGCTAAATCATGTTATTTGGGACATCTGTCTAGTTCTACCCCCTCCACATAATGAAATAATATTGGCCTTTTAAAAACTATCTGGAATTATGGAAAAAAATTTCCATAAATCATACCATACTTTTTCATTTTCATACAAATGGTCTTAGGTCCATTGTCCATTGACAAATATTAAAGTGTGATGGGATACTTTTTAAAGTATGCATTCATTATGTGCCAAAATACAGAATAACTGCTGAAAAGTGGTGTTACCTAGTTAAAGAAAATTAAAGTAATTTATGAAGAAAGAAACAGCTGGGAATAGACTCCAAGTGGGAAGTGAGAATTTAAAAATGGCATTAAAACAAACATCAAATTACCTGAAAATATATTCAACTCTATGTTTGCTGAGTTGTGTTATATGTTTCTAAATATGGCTTTTTAAGCTTTTTCGTCATAAAATTACTTTAATTACTTTGAACTTTTCAAATACTCAGTTAGATTTAAAAATAATACATCTTTCTGAGTTCCAGTGGTTGGCATCACAACTGACATTTCCCTAAGCAGTCAGCACATTTGTTAGAAACCACAGGAAGAGCTTGTGGTTTTAAACAGCTTTACAAATAGCTCTATATAAATAAAACAATTTATATAGCCACTATTCTCCAAACATATATATCATTGACTCCACAATATTCTAATTGATTTATTTATCATCATTCTTAGATTTTGATGTATATACAGTACCTTTGCCCAGGGGACTAGACAGCTTGTGATAAAAGAGTCTTCAATGACAACTCTGGTCTCTATTTATCTATAAGAAAGAAATGGGATAATATTAAGGCATTCTGTCAAACTCTGCAGGATTGTAAGAACTTAGTGTGATTTTATTAATCTTTTATTTCTTCTGTGATGTGTCTCAAAGGGGGGCTTAGCTGCTTGATATGAAGCAAATTAAATAAAAACATCAAGAAATCCTTCGATGGATTCTGAATAAAATGAATACCTCATTTGTTCAGATGTCCTTATCAGCCATTTCATATAATTCAATTTCACTTCAAGCTGGGTTATAAAAATACTCTAAAATTCTGAGGAGATAAAAAGTTTTACCAGGAAATAAAAAAATATGCATAATTTCATTAACTGCCTTTTAATGCATTACAAACTTCGAGGAATTATTTGATAACTGTTTACAAATTATAAACAGCTTTGTTAAATTGTATCTTCACAGGCATGAATGCTGATTGGGAGCAGTAAATTATCTTGACTCATAAAAACAACAGAAAGTATTTTCAAATTTAGAAAATAGAAACCTAGGGAGAATAAACATTTGATGTTTGAGAGCATAAGACAGCTTTTTCAAGTTCACACATTTTTATTCCAGTTTTTCTTACATTTTTATCCTTCTTATCTTTTTTATTTCTTTGGAAAAGATGTTAACTTTAATATTATTACTGTGCAGTAGCAAATTATGTAATTCTTCATTTTAGCTCTGTGCAGATACTACGTATTACCTTTGCTATGGTAAAATTTCCAGAGGGGGGAAAAAAAACAAAACCAAAAAGACCAGCAAACCTGGACAATTTCAGATATCAGAGGATACTTTCTACTAAGTTCCATTAGAGAAAATTAGTTTAACCTCCAGAGGCTGGTATGTCTGACCAGACATATTCTCACGTAACTGACCTTCAAATTTTTTCCATGTCTTCGTAGTCTGTGAACCAGTGAACTGAATTTTATTTGTCCTCATTCCATTGATTAATTCAGTGTGATTAATAGTCTCACATAATGATAGAACATATAGTTTTTGAGGTATTAAGGATGTTAATTTCTAATTTTCCATTATTAAATATGATCCCCATATACTTTTTGAGGTTAAACTCTGGGATATGTTGCTTGAACATCATTAGGTTATCTAAAGATTGCTTTACCAGCATGAAGGGAAATTTGAAAGAAATCATAGCAAATTCCCAAATAATAGAAATCAAGAAATAAAAAGGCCTGATGTAGGATAATAAGGTAATAAAAAAAAACAAAATTTGCAGTTTCACAGACTTAGTTGTACCCATCTCTGAAGAATGCTGACAGTTGTTAATTAAGTAATATCTAGAATTTTTTAAAATTTACTTAAAGATGAACTCTAATGGTTTTGACCTGTCATTCTTTGCCTTTCTCTGTTTTTGTTTTTGTTTTGTTTTGTTTTGTTTGTTTTTGTTTTTGTTTTGTTTTGTTTTTGTTTGGTTTTTTGTTTTTAATTTTTTTTCCAACTTTTATTAGTGTTTTTTGCCTCTAATGGGGTTATTCACATGGATCTGAATTCTAGAAGACAACAAAGTACCCCTGAATTTTAATAGGGGTTCAAAATACATATTCAGCTGTGACTTCATTCTGCTAGGTTTTCTGGAATCTCCAGCCTTATAGGCTTCCTGTTTCATGTGGGTTATATTGCAATGTTTTGCAGTAGCATTTTATATGTGAATTGTGCAAGTCCATAAAAACTGTTTAGAAATTGTAAGAACTCTTCTTACTCCGTACTCCAGGGCAAGAATCAAACCTGAAGAAATCCTACTTTGACTTTTTTTTTTTTTTCAAGCAGAGACAAACTCTCTGGGCAAAATCAAGTTTGTCCTTTAGTGGTATGCAAAGATGGATAACACTGACAGAGACATAAGTGAATGTGTGCAAGGTTTGCTCCAGGGGAAGGTTGATAAAATGGCAATGTCCCTGGACAGCCGTTACCTGGTGGTAAATATGTTTCTCCTGTAAAACTGTAGTGAGGTATTTTAATGATGGGTCACTCTGAAAACTGAAAATAAAAGTCCTCCCACAGTCTCTGCTTTACTCTACTTGAAAGTATATCCTGCATGGGTTACTGGTTTTTTGAACTTTTTTTCTCTTTTGGTGTGCTCTTGTGTCAAGGTCTTCCTGCAACGTTGTCAAAATAACAGGATGAAAATCAGGATTAAGAAATGTCAGTGCAGCTTCATTTTGATAAAACAAAAACAAAAACAAAAACAAAAACAAAAACAAAAACAAAAACAAAAACAAACAAACAAACAAAAAAAAAAAAAACCACCA
>VZTT01028024.1:45473-62926 GCA_013400855.1 Buphagus erythrorhynchus | reverse complement strand
AAATAGAACGACATTCATAACAGTGACCTTCCATGCTGAGGGAGGAAAGGCAGAGAACAGACTACAGATTCAAAGATTAATTCAAGTGGAACTGAAGAACCCACAGAAAAAAAAAAACCAAAACACTAGGGTTTTAACTATATTAATGAATTAATCCTACTAATTACTCTAGAGCCACAGCCTCTGCCCCTCTATTCCCACTTCTAATGTTACAAATACCAGTTCCTATGACAGAAAGATGGTGCAAACCATACTGGTTAGAATTTCCCAAGAAATTCTTAGCAGATTAAAAAAGGCCTTAAAATTCAAAGGTCTATTAAGATACAATTAGTATAGAAAAAACAGCACAGTAAATTTAAAGTGACCCACGACGTGTCTGAAATAAAACAAGAAAACCATGAGGGATTCAGGAGGTGGGATGCTCGACATGCTGGGAGGGCATCAGCAATGATTCTGCAAGAAGCCACACACAGGTACCAGCCTTGGAGAATGGCTATTGCATACATACATCTAGAAACCCTTCCAGCCTTCAACTAGGCTGAAGTTGTTCTTTTTTCTTTACCATTGCCAAGTTGCCTGGAAAAGCTGGTAGTGACTGACTTCCCATAAACTTATTCCACAACATTTGCATTATAGTCTAATCTTTCTGTTTTCTTTCAAACCAAACACTTCATTTATTACACCAAGAAGAATTTAAAAAAGAGGACATGCTATACACACACAAAGGGATAAGTCTCTGTTGCTGTCCTATGTCCCTGCCCTTGCTGCGTACCACCACTGAAGATGCTGAGTTTTGAACATTGGTCGTGTTGCCATTTAGTCTGGATGCCTATGAGGCTGACTTTGCATGACAAGTCTCAGATTCTGGTGGTCATATGTCTGCCTTAGAGAGAAAAGCAATAAAAGCTTGAGGCAACTTTCCTGAGAACAAGCACAACTTCAGTTGTCTCCACTGCAAAGTGTGAAGCCCCAGTATCCCAATCTGCTGTACCATAATGTAAGGACAAAGAAAGTAACAGGTGTCCTGGATCAGACTAAGGGTCCATTGACATCAGCACATCTCAGCACCAACAGCGAGCAGCAGAGCTCTAGGAAAACAAGTGCAGAGCAAATACGTGCTGTGTCCAATAAGGTTTCCCAGCATACAACATATTCATGTCACAGGTAACTTGTGGAGGAATGTTGTGGTTGGGGTTCTTGTTGAGGTGGAGCAGGTAAAAATGTAGGAAAGGCTTTTGCAGGAGTTTTACAGAGATGCTTATTTCAGCCACGCATCTGCACAGTCCTGGAGTTCAAAGGCAAAAGCAAAAGCAATGGTTTGAGGCTTTGGGTTAGGTACATGGGATGAGCAGGGCGGGGAAAGAAGTATTAAAGACCAATTACCAGGGTACATGGGGGTGTTACAAGGATGGGATTTGGGCATCGGGACCAACAAGGAAACAGGGTGGGAGAGACTGAAAGGCTGACGGACAGGGAGAGGGCACGGGCCTGGAACAAGACAGGGACTGCTCCGATCTGACAGAACAGGATTTATTATCAAAAGGAAATAACTGAGAGAGAGGCCCCTCACATCTCTCTAACTGATAGTGCCTTTCAAGGTCTCCACAGAGGAAGACACATACCAGCAACTCATCATTTCTCTCCTGTGCTGAACTGCTGTCTGTCCTCTCTGCTTTCCATTTCCAAACCAGTGCTGTCCTCCTTTCTATTCTCATCACTGAGGATACAGACTTTCTGTGGCTTTTGCTAAAAATAATGTCGTGCCCATCTGATCATCTGCACCCTAAATTCTTCCATAACTTCAGTTTAAATAGCCATGTATTTTCTTTTTATTTAAGTGGCACTGGAGAGGTCCCCTTATGGTTTCCCTTTTGTCCCGTTTTTCCTCTCAAGATTTATTTTAGGAGAAATGTTGCCAGTTCCTGCCTCTTCTAAGGGAGCATTGCAGGTTTCTGATAACTGACCTGGCTGCAAAGCTTATTGCATTGTTGGTGATTTTAATACAGAGCTTCTACACGTCCCAGGGACATGCTTTGCGAGAGCTGGGAACAGGGTGAAGCCTGGTGGTGCCATCCTGGCTCAGCTGAGCTCTGCCCTGGGAACACATCAGCCCAGTCATTGTGCAGAAAAACACCTGGTCCTTGTAAGTCTGAAGATACTTAGCCTGCTTTAGTTCTTGAGTCTTCTGATTTGTCTCTCCCTCTCTTTCCTGCAGTGTATATTATTACTTTGTGACAAAAGTTTTGTTGTTCCCTATAATCTGTCTCATAAATGCTTTCCTGATGATACTGCAGTTACACATTTTTTGGTCCTGTGTGATCATCCAAATGATCTTCAATGTCATCCTCTGTGGTAAGGTATGAAAAGTCTGTCTCCTTTGTGCCACCACCACCCGTGAGAGAGCATGAGGTTCAGGGTGACTCCTAGTTGCTTGCAGGAAAGGAGGAGAGAAATGGGACTGCCCCACAAACAGCCTAAGAGCTCCTTAAGGCGTTTGTTGAGAGTTGCATGGATACCTCATCTCACTAAGATCAGAGCAGGAGCTCACTTCTAGTTTGCAGCTATGTTCTAGTGACATGGGAGCCACCCACAGACCTTTCTCCTCACTGCCTAATGGCTTCTCAGTACGTAGTTTCAGAGAACTGGAACCTGTTGGTATGTCCAAAGTGGAGTTAGGAAGGAGGAGCCCGGTAAGCTGGGTAGATAGCAGACTGTGTATTTGCAATTTGCATCTCTGAGTTTTGGGTGCCATCCACAAGCTCTTGATGCATGCCAGAATTTGTATAGGGATCACTGGGAGAAATGTTGTCATCAGAGAGGGCAGCTCCGTAGCCTGCCTTGCTAATGTAGAGAGGGAGATGGCACTGTGGGAGCATCTGACAAGATTTGTGAAAGCTTTGAGGACCCATATCCAGAAAAAACTTCTCCACTATGCTGGTGCTATGCCTTCAACTTTCTTGAGTTACCCCTTCATCAAAGCTAAATTACAGGAAAAAGCAGCTTTTCTAAGGAAATTATGGAGGATACTGTACTAGTTTGAAAACAAACTAGGGGGAGCTTCCAAGTCAGAACTACAATTTAATAAGAAAATTAAAATAAAGACAGAAAACACTTGCTTAAAATGACAGTCAGGATACAACCTGACATCCCGTTGGTCAGGATGGTGGTAGCAGTCCAATTAAATGGTGGCTGCATTCCTCTTGAAGGGATAGATGTGGTTCTGTTGAAGCGGTGATCCTGTAGAAAGGTCTGCTCTTCCTCTGAAGTCCATGGACGTTATGTAGTTCTTCTCCTCTAGTAATCCAGTAGGTAAGGCTCCTCGTGGTGTTCCAAATCTCACATTATATCCAGGTAGGAATGCTTGGTTCCTCCCCCAGCGTGGAGCATTTCACAATGGGATGATGTAATTTTATTAGTCATGCAGGGAGACCTGATGGCCATTAACAGAAGATATCTCCAGGAGAGAGTTGTCATAGATGAGTCATGGAAGAGGTGAAGAACACTGCCCTGCCTGTTTTTAACAGCTTATGAAGATGGTGATAGAATATATACTTTTGGTTACATCTTACATTGTAACCTAAGACAGATAGCTCATCGAGGTTGTAGACAACAGCAAAATAGGGTGCCCAGTCCATATGCTTGCTGGACAAGTCTGTGTTGCCTTTCACAGCTTCAAATTACTTTATTTCACAGTAATAAATTGCATAGGAAATTATGCCAAACAACCATATGTTGAATAAATATTAACTTATTTTCAAGAAGTCACATTACAAGAGCATTATGAGGGTTAGAAAAATTAGGTGAAACCATAATAGAGTTAACACCTGTCAGCTTAAGCCAATCTCGCAATGCAGGGACAACTGCAGCACTGGCTTTAAGGACATGATCACATCTCTTATTTTTATTTTAGCTGTCAGATTCAGCCCCCAGGGCTGTGAATGAAAACAGGGCTAGTCCTTTCAAATATCATTTAAACTTTCTTTTCTTCAGAAAAGACAAGATGCCAGAAGTGACCCTGAAGAGAGTGACAGGAGCAAAGGAGAGGATCTGGGAAAGAACAACACAGGGCTTGCTGCAAAACACCAGGATCCAGGCAGTCTTTGGAATGCAGGAGGGCTGAACAGGGCTTCACTGCAGTGTGCCTGAGGCCAAGGTGGAGGCAAATTTCATCACATCTATAGGCAGTTAATCACTTCAATGCTTGTTTTCTGTAATTACTCTGCTAGGATTATTCTTTTACTACTCCTCTATAATCATTCGTCCAGGAAAAAAGGGGTATACCAGCCAAAGTCTCACTGTATAAAGAGGGGTTGAACAAGCTGCTGAAGTTATGATTCCTATCTGTGATTAACTCAAAGCCTTCCCAAAAGGTTCATGAGATAATGAACTAAAACTGGGGAAGATTCAACCAGTTTGCAATTTCAAAAGACAGTGGCAGTCATTGCCAGCCATCCCATGAAAGGACTTGCATGTGAAAGGCACTAGCTTAAATGGCAAATAAGTTTTCACCTTGGAAGTATAAAATGGTCAGGCTCTACAATAAATCATTTCTGCAACTAAAGCCTGGCCAAATGATACAAGCTGTATTTGCTGTATGAATTATACAAAATAGCTCTAAGATTTTCCTTACTGAAAAGATTTTCCTTACTGAATGACTACTCAGGGAGAAGTTTCCTAAAATTGAAAGGAATTAAATTCTTCCAAATGCACACTTTTCTACCAGAAAATATACATAATAAATGGAAGCTTTCTATATGGATGTATTAATTTTGTTGAGATTTCATTTTTAAAATTGGAAAATAGGAGCATTACAACACTATCATTTTAACCAGATAGTTTAGGGGTTGGATGATGCTTCATCTTGTAATTTCTTGCATAAGATCTAATTTTAAGAATTTATAGTATAACAAAAAAATTAAAGTAAATGTAAAAAAAAAAATTAATTACACAACAAAAAAAAAGTCTGTTTTTTGTACATTTTGCATGAAATCTTCTTAGAATATCATATTATATGTCAGTAGGAAAATCTGAATCTTGCTGGCAGTCTGCCATCATGTAACTCAAAGGCTGAACCAACTTTCCCTTGAAAGACTCTGGAATCTGGGTCTGCAGGCTGCAATGCCAAAAGGCAGGCAGCCACCCTCTCTCTGTGGAACATCAGCCTTGAGCAGGATGTCACCTCACCACCACTAGCTGCACTTTGGTGGGGCTACAAGACCCTTCCTTGGGATCCCTGGTATAAGGGTTTGCCCATAAATTAATGTATGTACCTTGTCCCTTCAAGTACGATGCTTTCTTTTAAAGCCCCAAATGATACATGAGAATCTCAGCATTTAAAAGATTTATACAGCATCAGGGCACAATTGGCCCCTGGGCCCAAAGAACAGGCCCAACCTTGGCTGCTGCAGCCCCATCAGGAGAGCCCCAGCAAGCAGAGGAAGCCAAATGGACCTAGAGGGCTCCTGTCTGCAGGTCTGCTATCCTGACAGAGCTGTCACAGTGGCAGGCTTGCTTTTAACCAGTACCTCTCAGTTTTACAGCCTCTCCCCTTATCTGGAGATGTTAATCATTCAGCTCAGGAGCTCTCTTGCTGTGTCACATCAGAAAACAGACTCTGACAGCACAGATGACAGCAGGGGTTGCAGTACAGCCTCCCAGCTCGCTTCTGTTGCACCAGTGGGGCAGTCATTCACACTTGAGAGGCCTGAGTGCCCTTGGAGATCAATCCCCTACTGCCCTAAGTCCATAGTTCTACCCAGGAAACACTCCTCCTCATACATAGTCTTTAATTACAGCTATATGCAGGACCCTGCTCCTTGCACTCTCATTTGAGTGCTTTGGGATGGGCATTTTTATTCTGAGTCTCTGCAGCTGTGAACTCAAAGACGACCAAGGAAACTGAAGTCAGATTCTTAAGACTCAGTGTGCAAATGTTTGTCATCACATACCTGAATCCATAAATCCCGAATAGTCTCCCTTCTTTTGTGGTGGTCTCCAGCCTGGAATAAAGGCAATTCCAGCCATAATTACATAACCTGTGAAACTTGCTTATTTGAGGCTAAAATGATACTGATATTAAGTATGGCTTGACAGCAATTGCTGTCTGGTTTTTGTTTTTTTTTCTCTGTCCTACAGCAGTATGGGCTTATAATCCTGCTGAAGATTGCCTTGGCACACATTTGATTTATTATTTAAATCTTATGATATTTTCTAACACTGAGGCAGTGATTTTCCAGCTGTTCAAAGGACAAAGAGGCACACAGGTTAAAGGTCAGAACAGCACCAACCTTTATTGAGCATCAACTCTAAGAAGTTTATGTACCATAACAATACCAATCACCATTTTCAATAATGACCTGCAGCCTTTGTGTAGACAAACTTTTCACTGGCTTTTGCTACAAGTTCATTTGTCAAGTAGAAAAAAAAGGTAAAATTTACAAAGGAACAAAAATTTTAAAATGTCACAGGCCAAAGTCGATGCAATCTAACTCCCTTAAGCTGTAGAGCACATGATCTTCCACTCTTATGCCCATGTATCAAATCTTCGCACAGAGACACAGCCATGAATAGGAAGAGGGCAAGGGAGTTTGTTATCTATGACCTGGCACACATCAATGTAGGGATCAAAGAGGACTACAGTGGGGAGGGCACTGTTTCCCTTCCTCTGTCCAAGGAGATAAATTTGTCCATTCACAGTGCTGCATCCCATGAAGAACTTCTGGGTCAAGCATTCCTCATTCACCTGGGTCCATTCATCTGTCTCCACATCAAATCGAAAAGCTCCCCCTCCTACAGTGTACAGAGCCCCATTCAGGGATGTGATGCAGAGGTCATACCTGAGAGAGAAGAAACCCTTGATCAGAATCTCAACAGAAAGATTTGGCCCCTGAAATATTCAGGATGACCTTGGTGCTCAAATCGGAAGTCCTGTTTAAACACAGAATCACAGAAGTGTTGTGGGGACAGGACTTCTGGATTTCTACAGCCTAATCTCTTCTTGGAGCAGGACCAACATTAGAATCCTTCATCTTCTGCCAGGTCCCAGAATATTTTTTCTTACCTGACTCCATTTGAAAAGACAGATGTCTGCTAGGAAAGGCAGGACCCTCCCTTGGATTGGAGAATGTAAACTCTCTCCCTCTCAATTACTATAATTTTGAAATGAAGGGGCTCTCAGGCAAAGATATGAGGATAGGAATAACAGTTCTTTACTAGTATGTATAACAAGGCAAAGAAGACAATAACAACTATGGAATTAACAACAAACAGAACAGGGACCTCGTGATGGGAAGGAGGGAGGAGAGGCTTTGGGGCAGTCGATCCCAGCGCCCCTGCAGGTCTCTGAGAAGCACTAAGCTGGAGCGGCGGGAATGAGCAAAATATCACGAGCTGGTGGAGGAGATGTATCAAGGAACACCATGGCAGTAGTTGGGACTGCGGGACATGCCGGCAGGGCAGGGGGTGTGGGGCTGCAGGGCACAGAACCCAGAGCAGAGCAGAGGAGCGGTGGGGCTGGGGCAGCGGTGGGCCAGCTCCGAGCAGGGCAGGGATGGGGGCTCAGGATTCCCGGGAACATGAGCAGATGGGGATAGGGCCTTCTTTTAGTGAGGTAGGTGGTAATAAGGTGCCAGGACAATGGCTGCTCTCAAGGAGCAGAGGCTCACCCCACAGAAGTAGAAGAAAAAACTCCAGGCTGGGTTATGGCAAATTCCTTTCCCCAAGCCACAGCAGCTCCAAGCATCCTCCTTCTCTGAAGCCACAGAGCGAGAGCCAGCAGCTGCTTGCCGACCTCCTTTTACCTGGACCCAGCCAACCCTTTGTTTTCTCAAGTACCCATAAGTACAAGCAGTCAGTGTTTCCCAGCAACTTATGGGAAAAATTCTATAGGTTAAGTGTCTTGGCTTGCAATGCAAGATGTAACCAAAAGTATGTATTCTATCACCATCTGTTGAAACCAGGTGGGGCAGTGATCTTTATCCCCAGGGGGATATCTTCTGTTAATGGATCATCTCTAAAACCAAGCAGGGCAGTGTTCTCTATCTTTTCCACAACCCATCCTTCCTCCAGGAGGATATCTTCTGTTAATGGGCCATTGAGTCCCCCTGCATGACTGATAAAATTACATCATCCCATTGGGAGATGCTCCAGCCAGGGGGAGGAGCCAAGCATTTCCTACCCAGATAAAATCTGAGATTTGGAACATCAGAGCAGCCTTTTTTCCACTGGATTGCAGAGGAAAACCAGACCCTTCTACATCATCACTGGACCTCAGGAGGAAAACTGTACCCTTCTACAGGAGCACTGCTCCAACAGAACCACATCTGTCACTGCAGGAGGATGCAGCCACCATTTAATGGGACTGCTACCAACACCCTGACTGATGGGGTGTCAGGTTGGATTCTGACTCTGTCAGTGTTTTGGGTTTTTTTGTATTACTGTATTTTTATTTTTTAATTTTTCCTAGTAAAGAACTGTTATTCCTACATCTTTGCCTGAGAGCTCTTTAATTTCAAAATTATAATAATTTGGAGGGAGGGAGGTTACATTTTCCATTTCAAGAGAGGTTCCTACCTTCCCTAGCAGACATCCGTCTTTCAAACCAAGACAGTAAGAAGGAGCAAAAGAAAAGAAACCTAACCCCCAACATTACCTTGGAAGAGGGGAGAATGAAATGACATCCCAGTTGTCTGTCTCTGTGTTCAGCCTTTGCACTCCATCATATACATGTCCATTCTCATCCAGGCCACAGACCACATAGATCGTGGTTCCCACACTAACTGCGTCACCTCTCTCCACAGGCTGAGCCATAGGACTCATGCTTTCCCACTCTGACTCCATCAGAGCCATACGCTCCACTGCTGGGATTATCCCTTCATCTGTGCTCCCTCCGAGAACGTACAGGTAGAGCCCTACTCCTACTGCACAGTGGCTATTGCGGGACTTCTTCATGGCTGGCCCTTCCAGCCAGCAATTGTCCAAGCAGTTGTAGATAAGCACCCAATCCACACTGTACCACACAAACTCATCCCGGAAATATCCTCCTGTCACAAAAAGGAAGCTCCCTGTAAAGACAGCAAAGAAAATATTAGTCACATGAAGGCTAAAAGTTGCTCCTGATAGGTGGGGATTCTCATTTCACCCTGAGCTGTACTGATAAGGTGCAAGATGAGAAGAGAAAATCACTGCTCTGTCAATCAGTTTGCAGTATTTAATTCCTCATCCACACAGATAGATTTGGCCTACAGTATGCAGCCAGTCTTCCCAAGCCTGCTCCCATTTTTGAACTGAATCATGGAAACACTGGTTGGAAAGAACCTCAGGGATCTCACTTCCAAACTCCTACCAGAAATGGGACTATTACCAACACTACTACAGGAAGCCATAGTATTGAGCTGGCCTGAAAGTCTCCAAGCATTAAGATTTCCCAACATCTATGGTTAAGTTTAATGTAATGGCAACTATAAATCATAAATTGCCTGTCATGTGTCTAAACCACTACAAAAGAGAAGGCCAAAAATACACTGCTTAAAGCCAAGTCCTTAGACTAATTCCAGGTAAAGCCAAGGTAAGGAGCTTGGCAGACTGTATAGTTTCTGCTGTATGAGAATAGTGTTGTTTAGCATTCTCCCAGGACTAAGGAATACAAAACCATTCTTTGAAAAATATGAACATCAATCTGAATGAGTTTTTAGCAATGCTGAGCACAACTGTTTTACAGCAACAGCTGGACTCCCTGCATTTGGGACTCTCAGTCTCAACTTCTGTTTGCATTTGCGCAGTCTCCCTTCTCTGTAAGTTACCTACTGCTGCCACTGCATACTGGGTGAGGTTCCTGCGCTGCAGTGGAGAACAAGCCTGCCAGGTCCCTTTTTTAGGTTGAAAGAGATATAATTCTTGCTGTTCCTTGTCATGTTTTCCTCCCAGGACATATAAGGTGTCATAGCTCCGACCAGCATAAGAACACAGTTTTGGATTTTGCCAGCTGGGTGGGGGACAGCTGTCTAACTTCTTTATTAGTCTGGAAAAGGTATCTGTCTCTCCAGCACGCTTACTGCGTTTCACCAAGGTATCAAGGAAGGACAAACTCAGAAAAGTGACCCTGACTTCGCCCACCAAATCCAGAAATTCTTCCTCTCTTGTTGTTGGGTCCTCCATTATCCAAATTATAATACTGTCAAAAATCACATCCTCTCTTGAAATGAAGAGGTCATCACTTTTCAGGAGCTGCATCAGTATTTCCTTGGGTAATGCCTTAAATTCTTCCTGACGTATCACATCCCCCCAGTGAGTAAGAGCCACATTCATAGCAGACACATACAACTCTGTAAAGGCAAATTGCTGTGAGTAGGTCATCAGGCCCAGGCAGTTGGAAACATGCAGTTCTCTCTCCAGAAATTTCTCACACAACAGTTTCACCCTGTCAAACTGAAAAAAATCAGCTGTTTCCAGTAAGCTGATCACATTTTCTTGACCTATGAGCACTTGGGCTGTGCGAGTGAACTCAAGTAGTGCCTGAAAAGGCACTGCGTCGATCCCTTTGATCACTATGTGCTGTTCAGAGCTCTCTCTTGCTCCTCCAAAAAACATGGCTTTGAAATATCGACTGTGTACTGAAAGCACCCTACGGCTGACCTGGAAGAGTCTCTCTCCAACCTCAAGAATTGTGTCTGCAATCATTTCTGTCTGAGGTCCCAACTCCTGTGGCTCTTGTGAAGGCTCCATGCTTGTAGAATGCCAGGCAGTTAATTTTAACTCAGTCTTATGCAGCCCTTACCCATGTGAGATCTCTGGAAACATTATCCCTCTAGCTAGGATAAATATGAGATAAGCCAATCTTGTCCTAAAAATAGAATGTTTTTTACTCTCCTGCTTTGCTCTTCTGTCTTTTCTGCTGCTTTCTGAACAGCAGTACCAGAACAGCTGCATAACAAAAAAAAAAAAAAAAAAAAAAAAAAAGCAGCAGATTTGACTGGTATCTACTTTTACCAGGTAAGGGGCTACAACAAATAAGGGGAGCTGTTAGCCAACCAAAGAGCCAGGGCTAAAAAGAAAAACCAGGAGAACCAACCAAAAGATTCCTAAGCACTGAGTAAATATCACGAAGTTGTAGAAAACATTGAAGCCATTTGGAAAAAAGCAACCATTACCTCATCTTTCATTAGTTCAAGTTTAATCAAATACCAAAGTGATTACAGTTTTTATTATGTATCTATACTTTAGTAAGAGAGAAAAGGAGTAAGCCCCCATTCAAACCCAGATGGCTTCCCATGTTCAGTCATCCTCAATCTGAATGCATTAAATAAATACAGATGTAGGACAAGCAACAGCTAATGTCACAGTGAATTTTTCCAAACCTCTAACGTGAAGATTTGCAGTGACCTTGAAGTAGAGTCCCTTACCCAAAGAGCCCATACCAGCAAGACTCACTCCCAGTTCTTGGCAGAGCTCAGCAAACAGAAGCTGTGCCAGTGCCTCTCCATGCCCATCATAAAAGCTTTATTTCTAGTCTGGATCACCCCTCTTTTAGCTTAAACCATTACCCCTTGTCCTGTCACAAAAGGGCCTGCTAAAATGTCTGTCCCCTATCATTTTCATATTCTTCTTTTCAGGTACTTGACTCCCAAGTACAATCTCAAAGTCTGTGCTGCAGAAAAGGAGAGCCATGCAGCTCACAATGATGACCAAGCAACCAACCACCTGAGCAGGTAATGTTGGGAACAGGCCCCTCTCCACTTTACACACTTGACCCATGGCTTCAGGCAGATCTCCCAGCACTGAGAGCCCAGAATCCACCCCAGAGACCCCCAGCAGGTCTGTTTCTGATGCTCTACTTAGAGCACAAAGATAGTGCAGCATGTTTTTGGTATCAACAGCAAGCAATCTTTCTCCCATCTAAAGAACAGTTCAAGACTCTGCTCAGGCTGATGGTGAGAAATTCTACTCCTCACACTCTAAAAATAAGGATTCTCTTTTGAATTGTGCAGTTTCACGAGCAAGTTTTGTAGCATTAGGAAGAAACTAGGTTGTGAGCAGCACAACTTTATACAGACAGCTATGTGAGCCCCTAGACTAAAATCCAGAGGCACCCAAGTTCACACAGGCAACACATTACACAAGACACCTGGTCCCCAGTTTCAGAGCCTCCTGGAAGTTAGAATCACTGAAATGGAATTTACTCTAAGCTCCCACCCATTTTGGAGCTGATCCAGGAAAGGCTATGCGTGGGAGAACAATGCTGTGGCCAAAACAACCAATCCAACCTGTACTTGCCACATGTTTTTGACAACCTTCAGGAAGAAAACTGCTGGTGCCAGCAAAACAATTCACTCTGCCACAGCCTCCTCATAAAGGGTCCTCCATAAAGGCAAGAGCAGGTGGCTTCTTAAAGAAGCAGTCTTCAAAATGCCTCAGAAGAGGGATGAGATACTCTCAGGCCTTTCCCATCAATTTCCTGTTTGAAGCATGGCTTCTGCTCTGGTCCCTCCTGATCCTGCAGTGTTTATGCACCTCCTGAACTAATTTAATTTAGATTTATGACTGGAGAACTGTACTATCAGCTGCAGTGCACTTTTACAGACTAAAAACCAGACATTTACAAACAGATTAATTTGTCTTTATTCACTCAAAACTCCTCAAATCTTGAATTTTCTGCAGTATAAAAGAAATAAAAATGTTTACTTACAAATCAAGTTATAACAAGCAAAATCACATGTGGATAGCTACAATATAAAAATATGCAGTACTTCCAGACACTGCCTACAATTGAACAAATGTTAGGGTATTAAATATTCTTCCCCTAAAATTCCAAGAAACCCTGTAGAAATGTGTGAGCCTGCTGATGCACAGATCACAGCCCACCAGTTCTGGAACACATGCTGAAAAAGATCACCTTGGCTACATCCCTTGTAAAGGTGATGACACTACACAAGGAAGTAATTTTCCTGCACAAAAGAGACTGAACTCAACAGCAAAAGACTACAACGTAATGCTTACCCAGCTGAGTACTGATATCTAAGAGGAAGAAAAACACATTCTACTGTATTTAGGCTTTTAATTTGGATTAAATACATTTTAATGTATTTAAAAATGGAAAGAATATAACCAATATTCAGAGCTTAACTAATTCTTAACTAATTTTATGGAGTTGTTTCAAAACTCACAAGATCAAGAAGGTCTCAGACAATTCATGACAATATGTTCTCTTCTGTCAGCTCTAAACAATACAGTTACGCACTTATTTGGAGGTGGGAGGAAAACAAGAACATACTTCTTACATTACCCATCCTCTCATCATCTATGAAAGCCACAAAAATAAAAGTTGACTTTTTCACACTAACCAATACACATTCAAACTACCTCCCCAAAACAGGAAGTTTCTCACACACTGATAATTTTCTCCAACGACTTGCACTCCTGAAATTTTCAGAGACAATCCAAAGGAAGCATTAGCCATCTTGCTGCTGAATGAAAGGGTTTGGAATAGCTTCCATTCCATCCTGCGGACAAATCAGAACGACAGAAGTCCCTCTGCAAACCACAAGTCCCAGCTGACGTGTGTCTTCTGTTAATTTAAATTGATCATCCGGATCTAAAAAGTAGAGATCCATGGTTAGAACAGGAAAATAAGAAAAAGAAACCAAATTCCATCAAATTCAAAAGGCATAGACGTGCATGTTCTTTCCTGGCATAACTGCTTTGTTTTATTGGACACATGCACTACACAGGGGATGCAGCAGTGCCATCTGATGTTTTCAAGACCTTACTGACAGTGAGCAATAAAGAAATTTGCCGTGCATGCAACAAAAAGCAGAAAATATTTATTAAAGAATTCAAAGGCCCTTTCATTCATCTAACCAACAGTATAGATGGAAGTGATTAAAAAAAGCTTTTGATCCCATTTCAAATGTCATTATAGACAAACACTTGGGGATTAATGCAAATCAGAAAGAGACCCAGACTTCTCAATGCACTAGGAAAGAGGGCACCAGTCCATTCCCAGACCAGGCCAAACAGGGCTGGATCGGGACAAACCCAAATCAACCAGTTCTATCTTCCATGAGATATCTCTATATTCAATAGAAACTGACACCATATTTTAACACTCCCGTTTAAATTCAAAGCTTCAGGTGTCCCCTTTTAAGCAGGTAGGAGAATATTCTTCAAAAACACGGTCCTATCAAATGATACAATCAGAGAGGAGAGAGAGAGACCCTACTTTATTCAAGCTTTAGAGGACAAGGATGGCCAATGAGACAACTACAGAGGAGCTCAAGCAAGGACTACCAGGGATGTTCTATCACAGGGAATGTGCTTAACCTAACTTCTGCTGTAGAATCATCTTTAAAGGTCATCTAGTACAGCCCCCCTTGCAATGAGTAGGGACATCTTTAACCAGACCCAGCTGCTCAGAGTCCCATCTTTCAATGCTCCCAAGGATGGGGCACCTACGACCTCTCTGAGCTCTGTCCCAGTGTTTTTATCATCCCCATTATAAAAAAAATCCCTCTTCCTTATATCTAAATCACCTCTACTTTTGTTTAAACCCATTACCACTTGCCCTGTCACAACAGGGCCTGCTGAAGCATTCACCCCCTGTCACTTCCTTTTATGTCCCTTTAAAATACTGAAAGGCACAAAAAAAGTCTCTTCAGAGCTCTCTCTTCTCCAGGTGAAACATCCTCAACTCTTCCAGCCTGGCTCCAGAGCATAGTGGCTTCAACCCTTGGAGCATCTCTGTAGCCTCCTCTGGACTCACTGCAGCAGCTGCACATCCTCCTGATGTTGCTCTCCAGGGGTGGTGGGGTCTCACCTGAGCGAGGCAGAGAAGCAGAATCCCCTCCCTGGGGATGAATCCCCCCATCCTGTAGGGATGCAGCCCAGGATACTGGGCTTTGTAAGCTGCAAGCATATATGGTCCTGCCTCTCATCCACCAGCATGTCCAAGCCCCCCTCAGCAGGGCTGCTCTCAATCTGTTCATCCCCCAGCCTGGACTGATACCAGGAGATGTCCCAAACCAAGAGCAGGACCTTGTACTTGGGTCTTGCTGCACCTCATGAAGTTCCTGTGAGCCCTCTTCAAAAACTTGTCCAGGGCCCCCTGGATGGCCCTGTCCTTCAGGTGTGTCACGTGCAGACTGAGGGTGAACTTGATCCCACTGTCTATGTTACTGATGGACACTAAACAGTACTGGTCTCCACAGAGATCCCTGAGGGACACTCCTTGTCATTGATGTTCATGAGGACAATAAGCCACTGACTAATACCCTCTGGATATGACCATCCAACCAGATCCACAATCACCAAACAGTCCACTCATCAAATCCATCTCTCTTCAATTTAGGGAGAAGGATCTTGTGGGGGACTGTGTCAAAGGCTTTACTGAAGTACAGATAAAAGACATCTGTAAGGCCTTCCCTTGTCCACTGATGGAGTCACTCCATCACAGAAGGCCACTGGGTTGGTCAGACAGCATTTTCCCTCAGTAAATCCACGGTGGATGTCTCAAACCACCTCCCTGTCTTCCAAATGTCTTAGCAGAGCTCCAAGAAGGATTTGTTCCATGATCTTCCCAGGCACAAGAGGTGAGGCTGACAGGACAGTAGTTCCCAGGCTCCTTTCTACCCTTTTGAAAAATGGGTTCAATGTTTCCCTCTTTCCCATCACCTAATTGCCATCATTTTTTAAACGTTTTAAAGTAGCTTGGGAACTATATCAGTCAATTCCCTCAGGAACCTTGGGTGTATGTTGTCATGTCCCATAGACCTGTCACCTCATCTCTTTCTTTACAAGATAGTTACCCCAAGCATGCCACAGTTCGGGTGACATTAATCTGCTCTCACACAGCTGTAAGATTTCTGTCAAGAAAACCACCCACGGAGGGGAAGCTTTCCAAAGACTGCATATTACTTACCTCGCATATACTCAATGGTACCATCCAGCACAAGGTTCAGAAGAGGGTCAAATCCTTTCAAGACACCGCTTGCTATTGAAGACCACACAGAAAACAATGATTAGGACAAAACAAGGTACAGAGCAACACAAGGCTTCATGAAAGGTACATTCAGTTCTCCAGCCCTGTTTCTTCCTTCAGGTAAGAACAAACAAATGAGGCCACAGGTATTAAACAGTGTCCTCTTTTATCAATGGCAAGTACACAAAAGCTGGCCTGCACAGCACCAATTAAAACTTACAGACTTTTCAATCAATTCTTCAAAATGTTCTTGTAGACACTAACATTTTTGTTTTCAACCAATTAAGGGCATTTTAAGAATACTGTATAACAAGTCAGTACAACTCACAAAAAAGAAAAAAAAGACAACTCCAATATGAAATAAATATCCTTAATGAAAGGTTATGGTTAAAAATTAAGCAAGACCATATTTTAAGTTCTTTCCTCAGAAACTCCATCTTGCAGGTGCCCTCCTGGCACATCATGTCTTTAGCAAAAGCACTGCCTCACGGGAAGGCACTGCAGGTAGACCAGCACTTTGTCCTAATGGAGAATGTGATTCCACAAAACCAGTTGCTAAATATATGACAAAATCACACAGAGCGACTTCCCACTTTGACAAATACACTTATCAGTAAGGAGTTCAAGTAACTTCCAAACCCTTATAAGCATCAGGACTCAATGGAGTTTTAAAATGCAGCACATGGTTAACTCAGAAAAACAAGTGTCTGCGGGTAGCACCAAACGCACCAGGATGTACATTCCCAACTGGGAATGGACGGAAATGGAAAGGCACGGTGGCATGTATCGAACCATCAACTCCGGCCGTGCTTACCACGTCAAGGGATAAAAGGCACGACAGTTATATTAACTGCTACATCCATAAATGTTTCTTTGTTCCTTTAAGTGCACCCTTGCAATGAAGAGAAATAAACAAACAAAATAAAACCAATAAACCAGCCAAAATAAGGCTGTTCAAGACAACTAATAAGAGGCGCACAGATAAACCATAAAGATGAAAGTGCACGCAGGAGATGAATGGAACAGTCAAACGAGAAAAGCTTCACACCAGTAACTGCAACCACTAATAAGTAAAAGCACCCCCCTACTCCTCGCCTTCCCTGGATAGGAAAGCAGCGTGAGCAGCAGCGCTGCAGCCACGCGCCGGGCTCACCTTCCCGCCCGCCCTGGAACTTCACCCGGATGGTCTTGTCGATGTATTTGGAGAGGTCCAATATGCTCTCCTTCTTCTTCTTCTCCTTATCCTACGGCAGAGCACAGGTGGCCCAGTTAAAGCGCACCATCCGCGCAGACACAGCGCCGAACGCTCCTGCGGGATCCCGCCGCGGCGGGATGGGGCGCGAGTACACCGCGGGTATACCACGGGTACGGCACCGGCACCGCCGCCGCAGGGCCGCCGGCGCCGGCACCGGCACCACCGGCACCGCCGCCGCAGGGCCACCGGCACGGCCGCAGAGGCGCCCGAGCCACCCCACTCCTCACC
>VZTT01028024.1:31003-45326 GCA_013400855.1 Buphagus erythrorhynchus | reverse complement strand
TGTGCCGGGCCGTGCCCTCCCCGAGCCACGCGCGGGCACCCCGGCTGAGGGCGGGGAGCGGCCGCGGGCGTGGCCGGGCCCGGGCGGACCGTGCGGTGTATCCGTGCCCGGAGCCACCTCCCGTGGGCGCTCAGGGGTGCTGCAGCCGCCCCGCTGCGGGCCGGGGCCGAGCCCTGGCCGCGGGAAGGCAGCGGAGCGCAGGGGGCTGGGGGCCCTGCCCTCCGCGATTTGGCAGTGTTGATATATCTGTGGGTCTGGGGTTGTTGGAGACTTTTTTAATTCTTTCCGTAGTAATTAGCGTTTTCCTCGGAGTTCTTAAAACTTCGGGGCTCCCGTGGGCCCAGCCCAGCATCCTCACCAGGCAGCCCCCGGGAGGGGAGCGCAGCCGAGCCCCCGGGCCAGGTCCTCGCAGGGACGACCCTGGGTTTATTCCGACTGACAAACTCTCTGTGAGGAAGCATTCAGCAGAAAAGAAGGGATTTCTGCTGACCCTGACTCTGTAGTCTGTCTTGAGTCTTGTATTGTCATTGCTAAAATACTAATTAGTTTTGTAGGATACATTTCTAAGGATGTGACGAACTAGGCATGTAATCCTGATACAGGAGAGAGTGGATTTCTAGTAATTGCATTACATGCTTTTGCCTTTTAAGTTTGGTGTTTTGTGTTCTGAAAATTTTGAAATGTCATTTAATGTGTCATTTAAATTTCTTGACTGTTTATTAGGTAATTTGGAGCGTACTATGTCTTCTTCAGTATTACTGGTGTAACATCTTAACGTGGAACTCTAATTTTTCCTTCTTCTTCCTCTGTCTCCTTACTGATTCTATGCCAATAATCTTTAGTTACAGAGTACTCTGGTTGTCAGCTACCTTCTTTTTTTTCTGTATCCCCATCCCCTTTTTCCATCCATTATCTTTATTTTCAATATCTCTTCATTATGCTCTTGCATGCCCTGTGCATTTTCTCCACTGATCTCCATGATTTCTATTGATCATTTCCATTGATGCTTCACAAGGACTGGTAGTACCAGTGTAGGCCCCACAAATTAGTAAGATTTAATTAACAAGATTAATTTAATTAACAAGTTAAAAAGAACAAGTCAAAGACTGGCACGGAGTCAGTTTGATCCATCAGTTTGGGGAAGATGAGCACATGGCAGTGCAGAAGGACAGCGGGTGAAATAGTCCACTGGTGGCTACTTGGAGGTCTTGTCTTCAGCGCCATGCATTGCAGCACATTTCTGTCTGTAAGCATTTGGTATATTTGTGTAGTGGAAATGTTAATATACTTGAGTAAGCTTGGGCAGACTGACCAGGCTGCTGAAACAGTCCTGGTGCTGCAGTGAAAAGTGGATGTACTGTGTGTTGCCAGTGTTTCTGTTAGCCAAGCTGGCGTTTTAAAAATTTGCTTGAATACCTCGTATGGTGAATTATTTCTGCATCTCTTGTGCTTGCACTTTTTGGGATGGTTTTGGGTGGTATATTCTCCTTAACCTGAGGCAGAGAAGAGTGCTCCGCTGCACTTGTCCTGAGTTTGGTACCTCTGCGACTGATGGCTGGAGTTATTCCAGGGGACAGAGCTGACAGCTGTATTAGGACCTGATGTGTGCATTTGCTGTGCACCAGCTGTACTCATTCTCAGTCCTTACTCTTGCCTTAGTGAGCATATACATTTGTCTCCCTCCTTGAAACAGGATAATAGAATTTTTTTGTTTGTTTGTTTTCCCTGGGGCAAGAGGAGATAGTGTCCACCTTTGCTTCTGTATTCTGATTTAGGGAGAAGGATCAGCTTGACTAGTGAAGCATGGCTTTTCCAAATCTGGGTCCTCATCTGGGAACACTTTAAGAGTGGTGTGATCTCATAGATCCAAGTACAATCTGCACTTATATCTTGCTTTGGTATTTGAGTTCTCACATTTCATTTAAGTTCCCATTCCTTCCAGGCATTGTTACCCCTCAGTGCTCCTGTAACAACAGCAGATACCTTAGCCTTTGACTAGTGACAAACATAGTAACATGATCTTCGGCGAGTGTGTTGGATCTAGCTGGCCTTCACTATAGCAGCTTTCAGTAGAATATATTGAATTGAGGTGATGGCTTTGTATTTTAAATTAGGGCGCTCTGTGATATGGGTCCAAAGAATTGGACAGACTGTCCGAAATTCTGCATTAAGGTGGTGGCTGACAATTCAGTCTCCTGGAATTATTGCATTATGAGTATGTAGCTCTCTGCCCTGTACGGTGTTTGTTGAAGGAGTGTATTATTTGTGTGCAGCTTCGCTGCCTGCTCTTGCTGGTCTCCAGATGGATCAGTGCAGTTCATGGAAAAAAAATTACTTTCCAGGTCCTGGGAACTCTCACATGGTACCTACTGTGAGAGTAGGATAGCTCATTCACTCCTTCTTCAAAGAACACAGCTCCCAGTGTCTGTGAAATCTCTCCGAGATGTGAGTGACCAGGTCAGTTAATAGAGCTATTGAAAGCAGAAGAGGTGTATAGGATGTCCAGGTGATGGTGTTGCAGAGGCAGGGAGGAACGAACAAGACAGATGTTAGATTGGCTCTGTCACTCACACTGAAGTTTCTTGAAATACAGGTGAGCTGAATTCTTCCTCTCCACCTTCTTCCATCATTTAACTTGCAGGTCAAGTGCTTGCCTCTGAGCTACATTAATTCACCTAAAAAAACTGGGGAGTATTCTTCTCTTCTATGGCATTAATCTGTGAAAGGCCCTGATGAGATTCAGAGCAAACAAGTATGCCCTTCTATTACAACAAACATTAGATTTGCTTGTTTGTCAAATTCTGCCCTCAGATTTTACATTTCTGTTGTGTGAAAATCTTTTCCACTTCTGCAGCTTTGTAAAAAACACTTCCTTTTGTGTTAATTATACACTATTGTGTGCTTTTTAAGCCATAGGATCAGTAAGAAGCAATGATTATAATATATCTTATTGTCACAGTAGCTGTTGTTTTTCTGTGTTTGAAAAAGGCTACACTTCATATCCAAACACTTGGAAAAGAGCCTTTGGGGCTGTAGGCACATTGTATTGGATCTGCACAGGAGATGACATTTTCTCCTGGGTTAATCCTGGTTATGAAGTGGTCTCTAGGAATAAGGAATCATCATAAATGTTGCCACTATGCCAGTGCATCAGCAGCACTGCTTTGAGCTTTTGTTGTCCCGTACCTACTGACATGAGTAAAAACAAAACTGAACGCATCAAAGTGGAAGGGATTAAACTTCAGAACTATGCTTTGAAACTCATTGATAATAGCTTTGTAAAAATGTCCGTCTATCCACATTATCCACAGATTATATTCTCCACAGAGTTTCTATAACTCTGTGTTCCCTCTTCTGCTTTTAGCCCTGCTCATATTGCCTTTAATTCCTCTCATGCTTGATTTTTATTTGGCTTTTGGCACACAAATACACATAGCTTCTAAAATGTTTTGAGCACTCACATTAGGAACTTTTTACTCCCTTAATACTTCTTTGAAGAACATCCATTAAATAGCTCAGAAAGCAAAATTGTGTGTAACTGTCTCCTGGGTGCCTTTTAGGAATTATTCCTTTGTTCCAGTAATAGTTATCTCCATGGAAATGTAGCAACACACCCTGTACTTACTCTCGTTTTAAAGATGTGTGCCGTACATCTTATAGATGTAAAACTTTTAACTGTACAGCTTGATTGTTTCCCATATGCATAAAGCTGTTCAATTACAGGAGTTAGCTCCTGCAAAACTGCCTGAAGATTTTGGAGAGAGTTGTACATGTAATATTCAAAACTAAGATACTCCATGTTTTGTTTGCTTCTCTAAGCCCAGTTAGACTGTGTACAATAAGCAGGGAACATGATTTTGTTGTTGTCTTTTGTGTGTGACTGTATTTGCATCTCCATTGCTTGTTACTCTGGGAAGTCAAATTCAAGATAATAACTACAGGTTACTTTTCTAAAGTACTTGTTTCTCTTGAAAGTAGTTTAGGTATTATGGTTGGATACCTGAGATATGAGTTAACAAGTCCACTGCAGCAGGGAGTTGGAGTTCTTGTTTCCTCACAGCATATGCACAGTAGCGTCTCCCTTTTTCCACAGGTATCTTGGAAACTTGCACTGTGCTCAAGTGGCTTTAATATGCATGGAGCTCATCAGTGTGGCCTCCCATATCAGCATGCTTCAGGACAAACATCGCTGGTTCTGAAGGACTTAGTTAACACTAATGTTATTAAAAAGGGAAAAAGTTGCTGCATATATTAATAAAGACTATTTATATGCAGAAGAGCTAAACATAAAAATCTCTACCTCCTGTGTATTTTTACAATGACATTTCTTTTCTACTTTGCTGACATCTTGCAGCAGAATGCCATCATTGCCTCTGGGCACACTGTGTGTGTTAAAGAGTGATTTTACAATGCGGGTGGTAAAACACTGGCACAGGTTGTCCAGAGGGGAGATGGGTGCCCCATCCCTGAAAGTGTTCAAGGCCAGGTTGAACAAGGTTTGGTCTGCTTGAAGATTTCCCAGCCTATTGCCAGGGGTTTGGACAAGGTGACCTTTAAAGGTCCCTTCCAACCCAAACCATTCTCAAAAATTTTCCAAAAATCATCTTTTTACCCTGGGTGTCTCCTACGGGTGCAATGGTAGCTTCTGTGTAGTAGGGTTTGAAATAAAGAGGGAGAAATAAGAGTGATGAATTATTTTCATGGATTTTTGAACAAGCATGTTAAGATACAACATTGCTGCTGATTCCAGTCACCTTTAGCATCTTGCTTCTTGGCTGCTGCGTGAAGAAACAGATGTGTAAGGTGTATGTGTAAGAGTGTAACTGCATAATTATCAAATCATTGGTGTGTTTAGGTTATGAATGTTAAACTAGCTGTTGACAAATTAGTCTGTCACAACTTTCTAATTAGTAGCAGCGATGGTTAGGGATATGACATTATATTTCTCTCCAGAACAAAGTTTCATCAGTTCTGGTTGGCACAAAGTGATTTCCTTGGGGAAAGCTAAAGCAGAGCAATTAAACATATCTTCAGTCAATGACTTCAGTTTTGCTTGAGTGCTGGACTGGAGAAAGAAAGAAGGAAGAGTGGAAAGGAAGGAGTTGGGTGTGTCGGTAGGAGGAGTATGACGCAAAGGGGGGATGGTAGAAAAATAAGATGGTTGCAGGGGTGGGGGGTGTCTTGGGGTCTTGTTTGTTTGGTTTGAGGGGATTTTGATTGGTTGGTTTTGGCTTTTTTGAACCTGCTGCTGGTTGTGAACTGATAGTCTTGTCCTCATCCTGTGTCCTGGGGTTACTAATGAATGACAATGTTCCATCAGAAACCAAATGTGTGACTAGTTCAGATGAGAACCAGATCATATATTGTACATGTTTTAGATATTTTATGTATCTTTTTAAACAAACTTCCAAGTGCTAAGTGCTAGTAAGGATTAATGAGTATCCTCAATAAAATGGAGAAACTTCCCATTACAATAGGAATGGAAGGCTCTGGAAGGACAAAAATTATAATAGGAAGAATCCAGACACATTAAAATGTTTGGTATTCCTAAGGACTGGATTTCCAAATCAATGGGCTGAAATAGTGTTTTGAGACTACTGCATTTAATCTGTGGTCAATTTTTTCCTGACTATCTCATAGCTTATATGAAGCTGAAATACAGATATGATTTACATTTGCTCTCGGCATTGTTCTTTTATAATCTATTACCAGACAGCACTACTTGAATAATTGAAGTTGCTCTGTAAGAGCACTGTGAGGCTCTAATGCAGCAACTGAAGATCAGCAAGACTCTCCTTCAAAAAGAAGCTTTGATCTGGATTTGTATAATTGAATTACATTTTAAAAGTTAGGTTTTGTCCTGCTTTCTGAGCACTTTGTATCTTAATGTATTTTTATCTGAAGCATTAAAATCTCTTTGCAGCAGCTGGTCAGATCTTAATCTGAAATTGAATTCTTACTGTGTTGATGTTCAAACCTGACCAGATGGTCACAGAACGTATATGAGCAAACCTCACACTGAGGAGCTGATATTCAGTACTTTGTATAAAGGAAAGACTTCTTAACTTACAGTTCTTTAATGAGTGGAGATGGTGCCTGACAGTCCTCCCAAGACAGCCTGCAATCCCAGTGTTGCTGCCCTGAGGAGCACAGAAGTGTCCTGTAGAACTTGATGGCTGATTGTTAAAGCAATGTTCTGATGGCTGTTTGTTCAAGCGAGGACAAGAGCCTCTTGTCAGAGAGAGAAGCATTGCACCTGTTTGCAACTTAGAAATGGCCAGGAGGATTTGTTTCGGAGTCCTTAGAACAGTACGAACAGACCTCATGATATACTTGGTGTTTCTTCAACCACTTCCGAGATCAGGGAGCATGTACAATTATTTTGGCTCAGTTAATATGAGAATGAAGTCACCACTAATTAAAGAAAACCACCACTAGTGATAGGGAAGTTGTATGTACTTCCAGAATTGTTTTGTCTTCCTACTTTCTGATTCCCTGGGTAAACATCATACTAGGACTTGGGGTACAGACAGTCAACTGCATCAACTCCACGAAAGTACTTTATTTTGCAGGTTATGTATATACATACATACATTATTTATATATATATATGTATATATAGTCTGGTAGGTGATTTTGGTTCAGCTTTTTGGGTGGCAGATAAGGAATATACCTAGTACTCACAAAACTGAGTCACTATACACAGGGAAGGGAAGGAAAGGAGTAGACATTTAAAAGAACGGACTTCATCGTGAAGAATAAGAAGATTTGTGAGAAAGTCTATGTTAAGGAAGTATTTGCTAGTACTACTTGCAAGCCCCCAGATCTTCCAGTTTTGCTGGAAAATGGCCTGGTACAATCTGACATAACCAAAATAACTAGGAAGTTACTGTGTTTGCTGTGTATTTTTTTGCAAGAGTGGGAAGCTGAAAATATTTGTGTTAAAATCAGCACATCTTGCAGTTAGATGTGGTGTGAGCAGTTCACTGAACAAGCAGGTTACATACTGTGTATCACAACTAAGATGCCTAAAACTGATAGATTGCTGCATGTTACTATGTTTAGTTTTGCTGTAGTTCTTGTTCTCTTTCTTGGTGTTACTACAGGATCTGAGTTCTGTTATCTCAGTTTCCAAGAGTTCTTCAGGAGAATTCTAACATGTACATAATGCAAAAAATAGCTAATCTCCTTATAAAAATGAACATGACAAGCTATGGGTATTTAATATCTCTTTGTTGAGTCAACTGCCTGGTTATGACCCCTTCCAAACCTCTTGGGCATCTATTCACTAGGTGAACAGGGTGAGAAACAGGGAAGGCGTTAATGCTCTGCACACTGCTCAACAATAGCTAAGACATTAGTTTGTTATCAGCATTGTTTTGAGCACAAAACTAAAACACTGCACCATACCAGCTGCTATAAAGAAAATTAACTCCATCCCAGCCAGACCCAGGACAGGCCTTTAATTATGAATCTTAGATATGTAATCTTCACTATTTATATTGTTGCAGATGTTGGAGTTTTGACAAGTGACAAGTGGTCATTGAAGCAGAGATAAGTAAATGCAGTAAGTAGACTTGAGAGTCTACATGTGCTACCTAGGACAGAAAAAGAGTTGTTGCTGCTATGGGATCTTGCCACATCTTCAGCAAAGATGTCCAAGGTTGAGTTTTGGAGTGATGCAAATCTAGAATTGATCATTATTTCAGGCTGTACTTTCAGGAGTTGGTGCCTAATTCATAGAATCATGAAATGGTTTGACTGGGAAGGGACCTTAGAGATTATCTGCTTCCAGGCCCCTGACATGGGGTGAGCTAGGCCGGGCTGTTCAAAGCCACATCCAGCCTGGCCTTGAACACTTCCAGGGATGGGGCAACCCACTGCTCTGGGCACCTTGTGCCATGGCTTCACCACCCTCACAACCACGAATTCCTTCCCAACATCCCATCCAGCCCTGCCCTCTGGCAGTGGAAGCCATTCCCTGTGTCCTGTCCCTCCATCCCTTGTCCCCAGTCCCTCTCCAGCTCTCCTGGAGCCCCTTTAGTCCCTGCAAGGGACTCTGAGCTCTCCCTGGATCCTTCTCTTCTCCAGGTGAGCACCCCCAGCTCTCCCAGCCTGTCCCCAGAGCAGAGGGGCTCCAGCCCTTGGAGCATCTCCGTGGTTCCTCTGGACTGGCTCCAGCAGCTCCGCGTCCTCCTGATGCTGGGAGCCCCAGAGCTGAACAGAGTACTCCAAGCCTCATATCTGTTCTGCAGGAGTCCAGCTTCTTTCCCTTGCTGTGATTATGTGCATATGTGCACCAGTCTAGCTGTGTTGTTTGAGGTTGGCTTTTGGTTTGTTGGTTTTGGGTTTTTTTTCTTTAAACACATCCAGTATTGTTTCATTTGATTCTTTGACCAATTGCTGTGTAGAAGGGAATCTGCCTAATGTATCTGAAGTCTTTCTTTGAAGTATGATGGAAATAATAATAAATTCCACTGCACTCTCCACACAAATGCAGAAACTTTGTAGACTCTTATGTTTTTCTTTAAAAATACAAAGCAGCACAGTCAACAGCAAGTTACTCCCTTCACTTCTGATATTTTATGTAACCTAAAATTCTTGTGAAATTTTTGTTACGTTTTCAGGTATACTGTGAGTATGGGATGGTACATGTCCTTTCAGAGAAGGGGAGCAGCAAAGGAAAAGACTACTGTATTCTCTTCAACTCTCAGTGGGCCCATTTGCCACATGATCTGGGTAAAGCTGTAAGTACCTAGCTAACTGATGACAAAAAATATATTAAAAATGCCTTTGTTACAAGGAAACTTCTGATTTCTCATTTGGATTAGTAGAATTTGAAGCAACTCCTTTGTTTGCTCTGCTTAGAAAATATTTTATCTCTTAAGATTACTAGGCAGTGCTAGGATGGCAATGTTCATTTCCAGGCATTGTGCAGAGATAATGACTATTGCTGTTCAAAACAGAAATACTCTTTTTTAATTATGTGGTCAATGAAATTAAAATGGCACATATCTGTGCTTGCAAAGGAGTGTTTGTACATCAGCATGATACAAGAAGATACCACATGGTTTTTCTTATATAGCGAACTGTGGCCTTTAGTGCTTTCTCAGTGTCAAGTGTAAGATTAAGAAGTCATAAACTGTGTCAAGCTTTTGCTGCGTTATCCAAAGCTGTATGAGCTGAAAAATTTGTAAATTCTTCACTCTTTTCTATGAGAAAAAGTTACTGGCACTGAATGATGAAATCATCAAGTGCTCTTTGAATGAGCCACTAATAGGGGAACATGTAGTTGATTGATACTTGGTTCATTTTATTCAGCCAATTGCGTGCCCCACAGAATTATTAGAGTTCCTTACCAATGTATAGGCAAGTCTCAATTACTTCTGATGGCTTTATTGCAACTGTAGATTATCCCTAGATACATCAGTAGTTGTCTTTGCCTTGTATAGACTCAGCTGATAAACTCTTGCACTTGCCCTGACTGTGTAATGTGAATCAGCACATGCATGACTGACTGTGATACTTATGAGAGTTGGGGACTGTACTGTAGACACCTTGTTTAAATCAGTCTCATAAAAATTCACTAGAGTCATATCTCCATAGCTCTGCAGGAGCCAGTGTAGTCCAGAACAGCTTGCACAGACACTTGGGTAGTGTGTGCTATATCCCTTGCCGATCCCTGTCTCCTTGCTTGGTTCTTTCCTGCTTTTCCCTTCTTTCACATTCTTGCTCCTCCTCCTTCAGTACTCCAGCAGTACAGTTCATTAACTGAGGCAATGCAGTGCACCACTCTGAGCTTACTCTGCATTTGTGTTGTGCTCTGTGCTCTGAAACTTGGACAACTAGGAAGTGTGGATAGGAGCATTTCCCTGTCTCTAGAGGTCAGGCTGGAGACAGCAGTTTTCTGAATAAGGTTGAAGCTGCTGACATCCTGACACTTCCCTTTCCCTCCTAAAACGGTAGAGTTCATTACACAGGTATTATATATCATGTACCTGTGGATTTCTAATACAAACTGTTCCATGTGTCATTTTTTCAGGTTAAAACTTTACCGTGACTCTTCTCAAATCTAACAGCTCACCTCAGCAAAGCCTGAGATGTGCTTCTCTTAGCATAGCTTGGTTGTTTGGTAGATAATTGCAGTTTTCAGGTAACTTACAAAGAGAACTGGGCAAAGATGCTGGTAGTTGTTTAGATTTTACAAGGAACAATCCATGCCAGTGTTATTTCTAAAACCTTGAAGTGTCTTTGGGATGTTCCTGTTGAAACACAAAGATTAGATGCCTTTGGGTCTGAGGAGGGCCAAAACTAAGGAATTGGGATAGGCTTACAAAGTCTCTGGTTCACAAGTGGTGAGAGAAATAGCTTAGAATCCAGTATTCAAGTAGTTGGGATATAAAACCTCAGGTCACTGGATACAGTAGGTTTCAACATGGAAGTTTATTGCCTATGCTTCTGTACTTTACCCCAGCCTGTGTTTTGGTTTCTAGCTGTTCATACCCTCCATCATCCCAGCCTGCCACTCTGCCACCCCAGCAAGGATAAAACCTTGCTGTACTCCTCCCACATCCTGGCTGTGTGCATCAGAACAGCAACGATGCTGAATAAAATAAGTGCAAGTGAAGGTCATATCCCAAATTTTATTAGTAGCAGAATTCTGTACAATAAGGTGAAACAAGGCAGGACTCTACATAATAGAGAAGGCAGCACTCTTTCAGCTTTCATGTTGCTCTAAGAATACTCTACCACTCCATTACTGGAAAGTTTAAAATTACTCTTTAGAAACTCTGGCTTCTGCTCTTGACTTCTTTTATTATTTTGTGTTATATGTATGTATTTAACTAATTTATATTTTTCAGTCACTCTTGCAACTGCAGGATCAGACAGCATCTGTTTTGTGTTCTCCTTCTGATGTACCTGATGGGGGATTTAATAATCAAATACCCATGGTGATGAGAGGAAATTGCACCTTCTATGAGAAAGTGAGGCTTGCTCAGATACATGGGGCTCGTGGGCTGCTGATTGTTAGTAGAGAGAGACTGGTAAGTTGCTTTTTAACTTCCTATGCTGCTGATACTCCTCTGATGCTAGGTATTGTCTTGTCTTCGGTGCACATTGCTGGTATTTGATGTTCCTCTTTAAAGTAAATAATGCATGTGTGTTCCTGCTTGTGCATACGTTGCATAGTTATGTGTGAATACCATACATCTGATGGAAGAATGAATGAAACAAGAGGCACTCATTTAAGTAGGAAGAGTCAGCACAGAGGTCATGTGACATTCAAGTTAAGGGCTCAGAATTGCCCTTGTTCCAGATGAAATACTGGACCCAAAGGATGAGGTTGATTTGTGACTCCATTGTACTACCACACTGAATCTAGTGCTTTAGATTCAGCTGGAGCATCAACAGCATGTATTTTAAAATCAGTAGTTTTGAAAATAAAATTAGTAGGTTTGAGTCGTGGTCGATGCTCACTAGTCATAAACCCGTGACCCTGATGTGCAAAAGATACTGCTTGAAATTTGGTTACTGCATTTTGCTGTTACAGTCTTACATTACTTTTGTTTTACTGGGAACAGATATATATTTTGAGTGTTAGCTGTCAGTAAGTTCCTTTCTAGAATATTTTTCAAATTAGCAGGAACAGGACTTGCAACTTTAATCCTTTTGAAGGAGTAGAAGTACTTGCAGAAATAAATGTATTTTTACCCGGTTTGAACTGTTTTTCAGGTTCCTCCTGGAGGTAATAGGAGTCAGTATGAAGAGATTGATATTCCTGTGGCTCTGCTTAGCTATACTGATATGTTAGATATTGGCAAGGTAAACTCGATACTAAAAGCTCTCATTTATATTAGCTCATGTAAACGAGTCACTGCTCAACAGTATTAAGTCCACCTTAAGAGCTTTGAATATGTAGAGAATGTATTCATGAAGATTGCATTATTATGTTTTGGAAAAAAAATCAAATCTCTAGGGAGGTTATTTCTCAATCTTTGGAATAAAATCAAAATACAGCCTGGTGCAAGAAATAAATTTCACTAATAGAAGAACCAATAGATGGCTCTTATGTGTTTATAATAAAGCCTGATTCTGAGGTTGCTTAGTGAAAATTAAGTAAGTGAACCTTTGCTAAGGTGGCTTTTTGAATGTCCTGCCTAACTTGTATTTACCTCCACAGAGTTTTGGCAGCTCAGTGAAAGGAGCAATGTATGCACCAAATGAGCCTGTGCTGGACTACAACATGGTGATTATCTTTGTAATGGCCGTGGGGACTGTTGCACTTGGAGGCTACTGGGCAGGAAGCAGAGATGTGAAAAAGTGAGTAACTGAATGCAGTATGCTAGTTTTCCTGTATTATTCACAGTTAAAAAAAAAAAAAAAAAGATGGTGTTTATGTAAGCATCACCTGGCAGCTCTGCTAATGAAGTTAGGAGACTCTGTAGCCAGAATGGGGAAATGATGTTGTGATGTTTGAAATGCCCTGAGCCTTGCATTGGTTTGATCACTGTAGGAAATCAATGGAGTATAAATTGCATGTAGATCATTTTAGGATTTTGCCATGTCAAAAGACCAAATGTTTGAAAAACTCAGAAGGAAAATTATGAAGTAATAGGCTTCCTGTTCAGGCTTTTGTAAAAATTCACCACAAAAATGCGTTGTAAAAAAATAATAAAATTTGCTTTTACTGGTATAGGCCAAACCAAATTGATTGGATGGCTAACATATGCTATGTTTGTTACCAATTTTTAAATGAAATTTTATGGTTACTTTTTCCCACCAAGTGGGATTGGGAGAAGGAGGTCATTGTGCCACACTTATTTCTAACATTTATTTTGTATACACAACCTGATTGAAGGATTTCTTCTGAAGTTAGTAAATTATTCTGTGGTAGTTTTCTGGATTCAGTTGAGTTTTTAGCAAATGAAATAGTACTCTAGATAAGTTAACACAGCAGTTACTGGTATATGCATTGCATTACAGCTGATGTTCATACCTCCATGGAAAATATGGTTTTCCACTGATTTGAGTGGGAATCAAAACAGGCATTGGTGTTGTGACATGTTTTCAACCCCTTGTGTTTTTTGCTGAAGATTCAGCATCCTTGTGTATTTTGTTGCAGAAGGAGTGAACTGATTGTAGCCATGTTACTCTTGCAGGAGGTACATGAAGCACAAGCGTGATGATGGGGCAGAGAAACATGATGATGAAACAGTGGATGTGACTCCCATAATGATCTGTGTGTTTGTAGTGATGTGCTGCTCAATGCTCGTCCTCCTTTATTTCTTCTATGACCACTTAGGTACTCTTAAGGTTGTATTTGTATTGGTACATCTTGAATATCACAAGGCTGACATCATTCAAAGAATATTTTATTGTGAAAATAATAATGAAACATCTTTCTTCTGTCATGTGTCTTCATCCCAATATGATTTAAAATACTGTAAGAAAACTCACTGATTAGATTTCTAATGCTTCTTTTTGTGAGGTTGGTCATCAAGCTTCTTCCAAACATTAAAGCCGATTAAGTAAATACAGACCTAGTATTTTCCACCTTTTATTTTTGTTAAAGGTGTTCTCAGACCTATTCTTTTCTATTATTGTTCAATTTGAAGTCAAGATCAAGGATAATTTTTTTATCTTTATAAAGATAGTAATTTTCTATTGATCACTCACCAGATTGACAAAAAAAACATGAGAGCCTAATGCTTCTTTGTATTTCTGAGGAAGTAGTGAAACATGCATCCCATCTGTATTGATTCCTTTTGCTACTTAGTGATTTTGATATTCCCTTATAGTGCTGCTCTATACTCATAAAGAGAAGATAAATGCTTCACCATAGGTTGCCTTTGAAGCTTATGTCTTACTTTAAAAAGATTAGGATAGAGGTTTTGATTTGTTTAAATAGGTATTGCATAAGGTACACCTGAGTAAAAGGATCTAGAATTAGAAAATTAAAGAGTACGAATCTAATCAATCATTTGAAGTCTCTGAATTTACCTTTCACTGTTGAAATGTAAGCCTTATTTCTAATTTAGTCTTATTGACTGTCTGTTCTTTATTCAGCCAGGATACGAAAAAAGCATCTCTTGCCTTATCCTACTTGGACCTAATACTTTTTTCCCCTCAGTCTATGTTATAATAGGAATATTCTGCCTGGCTGCCTCGATTGGTCTTTACAGTTGTCTGTCTCCCTTTGTAAGAAGATTCCCCTTGGGAAAGTGTAGGTATGTGGCAACTTTCAAAATTTTAATAGGGAAACTTTTTTTATACTGTTGGGTAGGTGTGGGGCTTAAAAGATGGCTTCATGCTTCAAAATATT
>VZTT01028024.1:0-30997 GCA_013400855.1 Buphagus erythrorhynchus | reverse complement strand
CAAAATATTTATAAAGGAAGAGACTATCTACATAGAGAACTGTAGCTTTGATGTGTTTCTTTTTCAGAATCCCAGACAACAACTTGCCTTATTTTCACAAGCGTCCCCAGGTCCGGATGTTGCTCTTGGCAGTATTTTGTATCTCTGTCAGCGTAGTCTGGGGAATCTTCAGAAATGAAGATCAGTAAGTGTACATTTTAGTTTCTGTGCTAAAAATTGTAATATGCTTTATAATATAAGTAACTGACATACACAGAAGTCTACATGTATCCAGAAATTAGGAATGACAGAAAAAATAGTAGAGACAGGCAAAAATTCTTAGTTGTTCCTTATGTCCTCTATCTTCTTCTTGTTCGTTTAAATTACAGAAAACTGTCTCTTGTTAAGCTTGAATTTCTGTGAGTCCCAGTCACTATTCTGATCTCTTTGACTTAAGACAGCTTTTCAGAAGTGATATGGAAAGTTGGACACAAGTTGTCTAACTTACTTCTTAATGAGAATTAGAACTGGTAAGATTGTCAAATCTTTAGTTTCTCTCAGCTTTCTTTATGAGTCAGTAATTCTCTACACCCAGTGTTGCTGTAGTACCTAATTGTAGCATGTTCTCACCACTTTTGTTAGAGGTGGATCTTTTATGTCGTGCTGTGTTTTGGTTTTTGTTTGGGATTTTTTACCTCTTACCGTACTCCCAGATATTCCAATTTCCCCATGTATACAAGTTGTGTTCATCTTCTTGGTACCTCTGTTGGGGGTTAAGTACTTGTACTTTGAATGCATGTTACTGCTTTTGTGGGATCTGTGTTCTGTGTGGATCATCCATTGACAGAACTCAAATCCAGGAGTCATCAACTCTGAAAGACCTTTTAGAGAGATAAGTGTCAGACTGAGGCATACAGCAGTACTATAAAGATGTTCCAACCTGCAATATTTAGGACTAGGAAATCCATTTTCTGACGCAGAGCTGGAGTGGGCCTGAGTGTCCCCTGCACGAAGCTCCATCAGCAAGTCCACAGGTACTGATCCAACAGCATCACCTCTCATTGTACCTAGACCATAGCAATTTTTGGGAAACCTCGGTGTTGTTTATCTCAGATCCTACTTCTCTTTGACCCTAGCAGTTGAGAGTAAAGCAAAGAGCACTTATATACTCAACTTGCAAAACACAATTGAAAAACAGGCTCAGCACACAAAGGTGCACACCTACACACAGGACAAAGGACCCCAGCACTTCCCATTTTGGTATCCACTGACCTCATTCAGCCAGTTTTCAGTCTACCTCACTGCTCATTCAGCTTGTACTTCATCAGTTTTTCTGTGAGGATTTTATGGAAGATTGTCATGGAAAGCCTTACTGAGTCTAGATGGACACTATGGCACAGTTCTTCTCTCATCTCCCAGGCACTTCTGTGTGGAAGGTTATCAGGTTGATGAAGAGCAATTTCCCGTTTGTAAATTCATGCTGACAGCAGTGTCAATTTCAAGCAAGTACTTTGAATAAAGGGTTTTTTTTGTCCCAAGCAGGTCCTAAGTGAGGACAAGGCTTGGTCTGCTTTTCCTGCTGTTTCCTGCAAAAATGTTGCTCTCCTCTTTTTAAGGTGGGCCTGGGTTCTGCAAGATGCTTTAGGAATTGCTTTCTGTCTCTACATGTTGAAAACAATTCGCCTGCCTACATTTAAGGTATGAAAGTTAAACAGGGTTTAAAGAATTTAAGAAGAAAGTTGAAGAGAAGTTTGCACGTATGTGTTTGAACAGAGGAGTCACTTATAATGGAGTATATTGCCTTGGAAATGCACTTCCATTCGTATGTAGCATGGAAAAAAGGGATGCAATAAGTATAATGAAGACCAATAAGTGGCATGTGATTGTTTTGTAGATTCTGTAGAGTGTTGACTAGTAAATCACACACCACCTATTTATTTATGTATTTGGTATTTGGGTATTTTGTTGGGGTTTTTTGTTTGTTTTGTTTTGTTTTGATTGGTTTGATTTTGTTTTTCAAATTGACATACAACTAGTGCATCAGTCTAGTGTTTTTTTCAAATCTTTCTGACTTTAGTCAGTATCCTAAGACAAAAACCAGCATTATTCGTTTAGTTGTCCCTTAAGCAGCTCTTCTAACTCTTGTTTCAAATTATCTTCACCTATAAGTTTGTATAGACTGACAGTAAATGGATGTATAGTTTTTCAAGCTATGCCTGGCATCCTCCAGATGCAGAGGTCCTTCATATTTCCCAGCAAATTGAAACGCCACCATTTCCAGATTTTACATGATAAAGAATTTTGGGCACTAACATGTAATTTTGTGTTTTAAGAATTACTTTCTTTTATATGGTGCATGTAAGACCCTTTAGATTCCTCCATATAAAATATTTAGGAATTGAGAAAAATACATTAGTTACTTGTTTTAGTATTTGTTAGCTTTTTCTTTGAAAGGCCTTCTAATTATTAATTCTTTGCTGTTTGCTAATGCATAGTGTGTAAATACCAAGTATCTTGTCTCTTCTTTCAGGGTTGTACCTTACTGCTCCTGGTTCTTTTTGTGTATGATGTATTCTTTGTATTTATCACACCCTTTCTAACAAAGGTAAGTAAGGTGCTTCTCTATTGCCTGCTACCCACAGAGCAAAGTGTAGTGACTTTTTTCTCTGTGTGTTCCTAAATGATCCCAGAGCTGCTGAGTGAAGTGCTGATTTAAAATTTTCCCTTTTTTTTCTTTAGACTGGGGAAAGTATAATGGTGGAGGTGGCTGCAGGCCCATCTGATTCTGCCACTCATGAAAAGGTACTGCATGTTGTCTGAAAATCTGGCACTAATTTTCAACTATTGCACTTTTAACTTCTCTAAAATTCAAGACCACAAAGCTGAAATTAAGATGCCAGTTTGAAAAGAACTTAATGTGGGAATAAGTGCTCCTGAATGTTTATTCTAGAGGGGCAAAGCAGAACTGCAGTGGTTCATCACACCAGCTTTGGTTTTCCTGTATCTTTTTTGACAGAGTTTCAATATAAGAGAGCTGGTTAGCTCAGCTTCACAAAAACATGACCACATCTGTAAATATTAACTTGCTGCTAATTAAGCATAGGCATCTTTTCCTAAAGAGATAAAACATAATCAGTCTGTCTCTTCCCCCTCCTTCCCTTTTTTGACATTTTCTTTATGAAAAGCTGAGGCTGTAGGTAAAGGAGAGAAACACAAGTTGGAGACAGAAGAAAACAGAAGTCAGTGTTCAGTGGGTTTGCACCGTTGGACAGCAGCCAATTGCATGAGCACCTTAAAAGATGTGGCTGACTCAGGGAGGAAAGTATGTGAGATGTAGGAGACAGTGGGATATAGCGAGCAAAACAAAACTAATAGTCTGTAGGAAAACCTGGTTTTGTTAATTTAAGGATTAATTTGATCTATTTCAGCAATGAATGTAATAGTGTCACGTGGGAAAATAGCAAAGAAAATAGTTGTTTGCAGGACATGGATCAATCCATACGGTCCATACTAATTTCTTTGACTTCTTTTGTTTTCTCTCCTGTACCCTTTTGGCACCCCTTTGGATTCAACTTTATGCATAGAATGAATTGTATAAAACAGTAATGAAAATATAAGCATATAAAATTATTTTGGCACTAATATAAGAAAAGAAAAAAGAAAATAAAGTTTCTTTAATGTACTATAATAAATAGAATACAGGTTTGCAATGGACTGTGGCATACTGTGCCTCACATTGCAAATTATGTAATAAGTAGCAACACTGGGAGTGGGGAAGAATCTTTAAATTTATTTGAAAAATTACTTTTTAACGTTATTCAGGTCTTTGTCTTTTGAGACTTTAATTGCACCCAGGTGAATGAACTGTCTAAATTATTATTTCTTATGCATATAGCAACTTACCTAAATTTTGTACATACCTGCAGCTAAAGCAGAGTTGATACCCGATTGTACGTGAGGACTTTGAAATTAACATAGTATTTAGAAAGTATTTCATTGCTCCCATCTTAAATGCATTTTATTAGTTGTCAGTAATGTTGTATGTAATGAATGTGTTTTGATACATTTTCTGTATTTTAAGCCTGCAGTTTGAGTACAACAGGAGCAAGTTCTGGTAGGTAGTGTCCGTATGCTTTTCATCAGACATGTGTCTCTCTCGTTCCAAGCTCCCAATGGTCCTGAAGGTTCCACGACTGAATTCCTCACCATTGGCTCTATGTGACAGGCCTTTTTCTCTCCTAGGATTTGGAGACATTTTAGTTCCAGGTATTGTTTAGCATCTTAAGAATTTTACATGTTGCATTGCATTGTCATATTAGTTTATTTCTCTTGTACTCCTGCTTCGAGTGGTAGGTTTGATTTGACTACTATAAACCTGATAAATTTTCAAGTATAGGGTTTTTTGTGCACTGTTCACCTTTTCTACAAGAAAAATGCACATTTATCTTATAGTTCAGTTTCACATGCAGTGATGTGAAGAAATGTAGAGAAACTGCAGGAGTTGATTTAGCAACTGATTCTATACTATAAAGCATCTTTAATAGTGTGGTGATAGAGGAAATTATTTGTCCATTTGCAGATGGTGTAAGTACAGATGCCTGAGCACTCAAAAATTCCTGTTAGTCACACTACATCCAGTATTTCTATCACACCTTCTCTCAAATTTGATTTTAGATAGTATGTAGAACTATCCCTGGCATCACTGTAGGTGAAAAAATTATGCACCTTCTGGCTTTCAGATTTCTTCTGAGAAATCATTTGTTTACTTTCTTGTGTTTTGGGAAATATGAACTCTGTCATCCCCATTAGTCTTCCCCGTTCCCCCAAGCTGCAGCAGGCACAGTCATTAACCATAAAATTCTACTGTCTTCAGTACCAGCTTGAAGGGCTGAACTTACCCTTGCTGTTATTGTGAACACTGTATTTTTACAAATGTTTAGTAGGGATGGGATGACATTTTTATCTATGATCTGCAGTTTGTAGCTGTTTATTTTACTTTTGGAGTGCTTCCAATACATGGGGCTTGTGCCATCAGATAACTGGTTTGTAAATTGTGCAGCCTCCTGGATGTGTTGTCACGGTGCTTAAACACAGAGTACCATGGAAGTCTTTTGGAGAAAAAAAAATCTTGAAAGTTCCTAGCTGGTTTGATGGTTTTGTTTTTATCATGAAGTGCGTGACTAGATTGAAAGCATATTGTAACTGTTCTTTCTTTTCCTAGGCTTACTGGTAGCCTATTGCCATAGATTTGATATTCAGGTGCAGTCATCCAGAGTCTATTTTGTAGCCTGCACAATAGGTATGTACCACAGTGCCACCTGAACACGAGACCTGCAGGAGTGGCTCCCTCTAAAAGCATGTCATCAGTCTTGCATGGCATCATTTGGGGATTTTATCTTTTTCCTCCTTTTATTATTAAACAGAAATATTTAGCAAAGTGCTTTCAAGGCTAGATCTTCCATCACCAAACTAGCTGATGTTGTTTTTCTGAGCTGTTTTGTCTGCCATACCTGCTTCTTGTTACCATGGCTGCCAAGAGCCTCAGTCTACCCCTTGTAGTTACACTATCTTCACATGTGTGCAGTTACTCATTGGGGTTTCTTGATTCATGAATTTTTGAGTTGTGCATGAGAATTCAGGTTCAGGGATATCATCCTATGACTTTGTTCTTAATTTCTTGTGTATTCTAAAAATCCATAACCTATGATGCAGGGAATTTCATTATGATGAGTAGATGACTAGAACACCTCTAGATCAGTTTTCTTCTTTAGTTTGTAAAATCCACAGAGTTATGTGCCATGAACTTAAATACTACTGATGAATAGGATCTGACAGATTCCAGTTGTCTTTCTTATAATGTACTTCTGCTAGCAAAGACTTCTAATGCTTGCAGCAAGTTTCATGAGAAATTATCATGAACAACTTTTTTAGAAATTCTTTTGAAAAAATACCTAGGTTCATGGACACTTCTAGCAGGGGTAGAGAGATGCTTTTATTGATGTTCCAAATAATTGTCTCTCATATATAGTAAAACAAAATTATTGTCTTATCTGGTACTTTAAAAATGTGTTTGCAGAAATAGGAAAATGTATTGATAAAGAGTCAGCAATGTGCTATTGCAGCACTGAGAATAAGCCACGTACAGGGCTGAGTTAGCAAGATGGAGTCAGCAGTTATGAGAGGAATGATTATTCCTCTCAGTTTGTCACTTAAGACTGAGTTAACCAGGATCCCTGGTGCCAGACAGATATTGACATACTGGAGTAAATCCAGTGGAGACCATCAAGATGGAAGAAGACTGGAGCACAGGGTTGTAAAGAGAAGAGAAGGCAAAGAGGAGATTCTGTTGCTGTCCACAGCTACCTAATGGGAGACTGCAGAGACAACAGAGACTTTTCCTACAGGTGTGCACATAAGATGTGAGGCAATGGACTTAAATCACAATAGCAAACAATAAGAAATATTTTAATTAGATATAAGGAACTCTCAATAATAACAGAATATGCCCCCCCCCAAAAGCATTTTCAAGAATTGTAAAGAGTTATTGATTATTCTGATCACAGCCCTCTGAGATCATCATGTCCAGCCAGTACTGCCAAGCCCACCTCTAACCATGTCCCCAGATGCCACATCCATACGTCTTTTGAATCCCTGCAGGGATAGGTACTCCACCACTGCACTGGGCAGGACTGGAAAACACTTCTGGGGAGGAAGGTCTGCCTGATATCCAGTCTAAACCTCCCCTGCCAAAACTTGAGACTATTTCCTCTCATCCTGCCCCTTGTTCCCTGAGAGCCCTGGTTGTATCCTCCTGTCAGGGAGTTGTAGAGAATGAGGAGGTCCCCCCTGAGCCTCCTTTTCTCCAGGCTGAGCCCCCCCAGCTCCCTCAGCTGCTTCTCTCAGACCCTTCCCAGCTCTGTTCCCTTCTCTGGACAGTCACTCATTGTCTTTCTTGACCTTCTGAAGAAAAATCTGGATCTGAAGAAAAAGTTGGATTACCTTCATTGTCTTGAAAATGTAATTGAAAATAATTACATTATGAGATTGAAGCTGCTTCTCTTCTACTAAATAAATTCTGCCACATTTATGCGGAAATTAAATAGAAAGTAATGAAATCATATAACCTAGAGCAGGCTGGCTGTTTTTTCAGCTGTGTAGAAGGATAGTAAGAAACAACCAAAGCCAACCCAAACAAGAAGTGCATTATAATGGTCAAAATATTTGTCTATATCTGCTGAATTCATAAATATAGTATGAGGCACAATATTTCATGTATTTATTTTGCTTAAGGTAATTATTTAATTGCACAGTATGGACTAGGCCAAACACATGAACTACTTTCACATGTTATTATCAATGGAAAAACTGCAGTATTCCACATTTACGTGGTGTAAATAATGCTTCTCTCTAAAGACACCTGAAAAACTTCTGCAGATGTTTTGAATATTGCTAGAAAGTTCCAGTGAGAATGCTCCTTTATCCAATTATTTAGTTGTGCTTAACCAAAGCTATATCTGAATAACTGTTTTTTGCTGGGTTTGTTTTCTTCCAGCATATGGTATAGGCCTTCTTGTGACCTTTGTTGCCTTGGCACTGATGCAGATGGGCCAGCCTGCTCTCCTCTACCTGGTGCCCTGTACTCTGCTCACCAGCTTCGTGGTGGCCCTTTGGAGAAGGGAGCTTGCCATGTTCTGGACGGGCAGCGGCTTTGCGGTGAATACCAGTTTGATATGAGTGTCTTCAGGAAATACTAATAATATAAAAACCTAACTAGAATTAAAGTTGAGTAAAATATTGCAGTACTATCACACAAACACAAAGATGTGGTTTTGCTTGATTGTTTGCTTTTTTACATACTTTTTTTGCCTCAGTAAGGTTTTCTGGTTTTTGCAATGTTTATGGCCACTTGAATCAGAGTAGTGAAAAGTAAAGTATACCTTGTCTATCCTTGATTCTGCCAAAATGTTACTTCTTTGATCTCTCTTGGATGTATCAGTACAATATTACAATATTATATAAAATGTGGGGTGTAGTACTATATAAAATATACCCTTAAAATATTTTCTCCGTATTTTTTCATAGCTTACTGTTTATGAAGGTGGAAATGTAGTTCAGTGTAGTAAATTATCACTTTGTTTCACTGTGCTGCAAGTTAAATTAACTTGATTCAAAAAGGAATAATTTCTATCATGATGCATGATTTTAATTTTTGAATACGTATTAGAAGGTCAAATCTATCAAGCTAGAGGTTCCCCCAGTGAGTTTTATTTTATTATTCAACTATTCGTGATAATCTTCACAAGCTTCCACTAGAGAAATGAATTTAATTGTTAGAGTAGTACTTGAGATCATCTGAAATGTTACGTAAAAGTTGCCAGTTCTTGTACACTGATAGTAAAGGTGGGCAGAACTGGATAGCCAAGGACCAAGTGCCTGTTACTGCCTTATCAGCAGAGCACATCTAAAACTGGTGAGGAACAATCACTCAGGGAAAGGAAACACTTTGCTGGAAGGAAAAATTCCCCTGGTGTCCTATAAAACACAAATAGAGGATAACTATATAGCTGTCCACTGCTGGAGAATGATAACAGAGTTGATGGATCTTTGATCTGCATCTCGTATGACCATTACCTCACATAACTGGACACAGTAATTCTTGTTTTCCATCGTTTTGACTGTGATCTTCCATTTACAGAAAGACCTACCTCAGCCTCCCGTGGTAATAGCTCCTGTCAACTGCCCTCAGCTTCCCAAAGACAGCAGTGTACCAGCCTCTCAACAAGACACAGAACAAATGACCAATCCCACCCTCCACGTGAAGGAGCTGCACGGCTCCACCTTGGCTGAAGAGGAGTTGGCTGATACCAGTACAAAGACAGACCAGTCAGAAATCTCTATTGCCCACAGTGAGGAACCAACTGCTCAGAATAAGGATGACCTTGAAAGCAAATGCCTAAGTGCAGAACAAAACCAGTTGGAATAAGTGATGTGATAAGAACTCCTTCTTTTCCCTCATGAACATATCTATATAAAACCAGTATGTATTTAGGACTGGTTTAGTAGGGTTTGCTTTCATTGAGGAACCTCACTAGGAATCTGACCATCAAATCCACCAAGGAATGTTCTGTCTCCAGCTGCGGTACAGCTATGTACTTAAAACATCTTTCTGAAATATGGTGCTCTCCAGGAGTTCTGATGTGTGGGTTTCAATGATCACTTGTTAGTGAATGCCTTTGACCATTTGTTCCATTTGCATTACAGCAGAGTAGCATCAAGAGTCTTTATTTACTTCCTACTCTGTGCTTGTTTGGCTGTTTAACTGCTTTACCATGGTGTAGGTTAACATGGAGGAAAAGCATTGAATGAGTCTGCTACAATGCTTACTTGAGAGAAATATGGTCTCTTCTTTTTTTTTGGCACTTTCCATATTGTCACCATTTACTTTACTTCTCCTGACTTGTCAAAGCCATTGATATAAGGGAATGCATTATTATAAACTGACATTCAGGAAATGCAGAGAATGGTTAAATTACCATTCCTCCAAAAGGCTTTATGCTACCATGGTGCATTAAATGCATCTCTTGACATTTTTGTCTTTGTTTTTACTTCTAAGGTACTGCGCTACTAGTTTAGTTTAAAAGGCAGGGTGAGTAGAGCTCCAGGAAGCCTTCTAGGCATTCATGTGAACTCTAAGGGCTCTGTTAATAAACAGGGTTGGTCTCAGAATGCTGCCTGGAAGCAAGTGCATATTAGGAATGTTTAGAAATAAAATATAAGCCAAATTGATAAAAAATTAGGTAGTACTATACTAAGCTTAACAGGCAGTATTTTCATTGGGAAAATGTTAAAGCATAAATGTTCTTATGTTTGGGGCTTTGAGCTTCTTTTGTTCATTCAAGGAATATAATTGTGATTCCTAATTCTGAAGAAAATAGTCTGTTTTTTCATTCCCAACGGAGCACATATGGTGCTAGAGACAGTTGTGACTTAAAAGCTACTTTCTGCTCCGTAACTTACCAACTGCCTAAGTCATGTTTTGTCTTTGTCTCAAGAGTGGCCAAGGCATAGTCTGTCAGGTTCTGGAATGAGCCTGGGAGCTCACCTATTATTTTGCATCTCCTGCTACATTGTGAAGGAATTTGTGAATTTAAAAATTTTGGGGTGCAGCTGGTCTTACTTCATATTCCTGAAGTTGTGTGTTTTCCTGTATAACATGGTTGAGTCTTTTATGCATCAGCTTTTGTACATAGAAAGACGATGGAATTTGTGTATTACTTGTTCCATCTAAGTATATTTGGCTTTATCACAGGAGTCTGTTCTGCACTTAAGTTACAATTCCAGAAAGCCTCAAACACTTCACATGAAAACTGAAATAGAAAATTGAAGTATTATAGGATCCTTGGATATTATTCCAGATTGCATGGAAGAAATACTCTTGAGTATTTTGAGAGCCCAAAGTGTCATTTACAGAAGTATTGTCATGGTGATGCAATCGGAGGCATTGCTGTTAAATGAGAGTCTCCAGTTGGCATGTTGAATTGGAGTTGAAGGGCTCTCTTTTCAAGTCTGTCTGTTAAATATCAACCTTTTTCGTTAGGTCTTCCACAAGTTTGCCTTGTGCTTTTTGGATGAAAGCTTCTGTGGGCAGTGGTAGCATTCTTTCTCTAGAATGTAAGCAACTTTCTCTAATACCACACTCTGGCTTCAGAGTTTCACCAGCTCCTGCTTAAAGCCTTGAACCTTTTCTGGTAGGATGATTTATTAAGTTCTTTTGAGGGCTCCCTGAGTCCAATGGCCAGCACTACATTTAATTTACAAATTGCCCTAATGGAAGATAGCACTAAAGCGATCTGGTTTTCAGTCTCCTCTTTAATGGACCATTACTTTGGCCAGCAGTAACATGAGCCAGTTATTACAAATAAAAAGCAACAGAAGCATTTTACTGAAAACTTCAGTCAGCTGGATTATGCCTTAATTTAAGTCATTGTATAAGTATGGTTATTAAGAAAGCAATCTTGTGTTTAAATAATGAACTTGACAAATAGCAAGGTAAGTTGGAGACTGACTCAAAGTTCTATTGGTTTTTGCCTTGATCATCTCTTAGTCAGAACATTGGTTGGAGTAGCTTTCTGCATTACCAGTAGCTTTCTGATGACAAAGCATTAGGTATTATAATCTACTTGAAAGTGTACTTTTGCATTTGTTCTCCTGTGTGGTTAGGAAAGAGTTTATTTCTCAGATTGTTCATAGCTCAATTAAAACAGAAGAACTGGTCACACTGAACTAGGCATTTCACAGTTGCATTCTGGACAGGTCTGCTTCACCTCAGGTTTTGGGGAATTTCCATCTATTTTTAAGTGTAACATTTTTCTCCCCCAAACAACAAAGATTGCAAGAAAAAAAGAACAACAGCTTTTCAGTGCAGTACCTCCAGTTAAAGCGTGTGAAGTGGCAACAATTTATAGATTTTTTCTATCTCAGTACTGTACAAATCAGGTGACCCTGGTGCTCCAATTTGGCTGTGACTGTTTGGACTGATCAGCTCAATCTCTTCCATCAAAAACCAAGGCTGTATATTTTTATCTTTGAAAAACCTCCCTGATCAGCTTAATTTAAAACTTAATGTTGTATAGGAAGATATGCATATCAGTTCAATGTGACTGACTCTGATTTTATTTTATGATTTCAGATACACATTCCAAACCAAATTTGAGTTTTAATATTTAAAGTAATGAAAATAATATTAATGTTAAAAATAATGTTGATAGGCTTCTTGTTTATGTCTTTCACATACTAAGCCTTATGTGTCTAGAAATTCAGTAGTGGTTCTGTTCCTGAGAACTTGTATGTGTTCAGGGGAAGCATTTCTTTTAGTAAAAAAGCCCCAAACAAATACAAAAACCCCAACAACAACCAACACCACTAAAACAAAAGTCCATTTGAGAAAACCTGACTCTTTGGATCACAATAATGAGGATCAGATTCCTTCCTCAAGTGTTTGTTTTGGTCTTTTCCCTCCTGAAGGATTGCCCAAATGCAGCTGAAGGTAGAATGGAGTATGAAACTTTACTGAGGGTAACAAGAGAAGAGCATCTGAAACCCTTTTTAAATTTTGTGGATTTTATTTTTCTTGTTACAAATGAAGAGCATTTTAAATGAAATATGTAAAAAAGAAACACAAAAGAAGAGATTTGAAAATATATTCTGTTTTTACCTGTGGCACTAATAAAAGCGCATCCACATATGTCAGAATTACACTTGCAAAAATGTTTCTCTAAACTTGGACAGATACCAGACAACAGAAAATCCACAGCACAGCCTGTTTTCCAAAAGGTTTATTAACATGTTTCATGGAAGACTTCATTTAGAAAAGTGTTCATTTCCAAATTTCTTGAACATTTTCTATGGTCTTGGATAATTGGTCAAGCTTTTCCTTCAGAGGATGCTCTTTTCTTACAGTACTCCTCAGTATGGCTGTTGATAAGAATGTCTTGACAGTGTTTTTCAGCCATGCACGTTTCTGTGTTTCAGCTTTGGTTTTTGCATTCCTGATGCATTGTTCCAACTGGGAACAGATCATGACTACCATGGTAGTGCCTGTTGACTTCTCTGTGTGCTGGAAACTGGTGCTGACTGTGGAGCCAGACAAAACCCAGCATTCTGAGCTTGCAGACTGTGGCTGCAGTCATTAATGAATTAATCTGCCTTGGGTAGATGCTGTGAATTTACCTGCAGCTCTTTAAAAAAGCCAGTATTGGATGTTTGAGAGCAGTGTTTCCTTGAAGTTAAAGCTTGCATGTGCTGTTTAAGTGCAAGTTCCAGTACTTTTGTTCTTGTCTTTAGCCCCATGGCTGTGTATGTGATTCTGGTTTGGTGCTCTACACAGACTGTATAGGATGTAAAGCCCATGATACTTCTTTTTAACAGCAGCTTCCTTGACTGTCCATGAGCAAACCAGAGTATTCTGTACATGGTTGCATCATTTGGTGTGTTATTTGCAGTACACTGTGGGCTGAATATGCTGGCCAAGCAGCAATGTATACAACTAATGATTATCAATGTGTGGCACATAGCACATTGACACAAATGTAAAATACAGACATACCAGTAGATCCAAATACTCATCCTAAGCCTGCAGAGATGGTGCTTTTTTCCATGACAAGTATAATCTGTGATGTTTTAAAAGAAATGTAGGACTGCGTCTTCAGGCAAATGAGGACAGGAACTATGGTCAGAGGTCTAGAAAACATTATCAAAAAAGAACAATGAATCTTTAGGTATTTTAATCTCACATGTGGTTTCCCAGCTGGGGCAGGACATGAAGAACAGGAGCTGCACTAACAGCTTTTCAGTTTAGGTTTTTGCCAGTGATGCTGGGTAGGGTGGAGAGACGGAAGATAAGAAAAAACTGAAGTTGACTCAGAAAGTATGAGGAGACACTGAATAAGAAAGGCAGTGGAAGAGTTTACTCCAAAGAGAAAACCTGTGTGCGTGATAAATACACAGAAATCTGAAATGCTGCTGCAAATGGGGAAAACGATTTGTCATTTTCAAGTAGGGATGACATTAGAATTAATAGGCTTAAATCGCAATAAGGAAATTTTGATGCTGGTGGTAGGAAAAATCTAGGAGCGACTGACAGGTGAAGGGCTCAGCAGACCAGGGCAGTGCCCAGTGCATGAGCTCCTTTGGTTCTGCAAGGAGAGAATTGAACCACACCAACCAGAGTAATTTCATGCCACTGGCAGTTGGAGCCAGCCAACAAGCCCTGGCCTACCTGTCTAGATATAATCTAAGGGCCAGGATTCCTGGGTTTAGTGATGTTACAGCATGAACTTTATCCCAGAGTACTCAATTTATATATCATGAATGCTGTCAGGGTGTTCTGTAACCACTGTGATGGATAGTTCAGCTCTTCTGAGACAAAGTCTGTGTTTTCTTCTATTTAAAGTGATAAATCATCTGGAAAGAAACCACATCAATTTTTTCTTATTTATCTATGTTTAATTTGTTGAATTGCTTCTGGCATCCTGGAGCATTTTCAGAACAAGACGGCTTTGTGTGCTACCAGAAGCTTCCTTTGGGCAGTGGCATAAAAGAACTTTCTTTTCACTGATCCTCTCTATCCTCTCTATTTATCAATTATGTGCTCTTCTGTGAGGGTTCCACCTTTTCCAGTTTTGCAGTTAAATATTCAAGTTACATGGAGCAAAGATGACATTTTGCCATCTGTAAATTAGTGATAAGTTATGTGTTTAAAATGAATTTTCTTGAATTGGGAACTAGTGTACTGTACACAATTATGTATAATTCAGGAACCAGCAGAGGACTTAACTTCCTGCAATGCAGAGGCTCAGGCTTGGTTCTGTTTCCCAGAAGCCCTTGGTGAATCCAGCAGCCAGGGGTTACAGGTGCACATGCTCCTACAATGATTTGGAGCCACCGTTACAGGTTATCCAGTTTTCTCGTAATATTTTTCTGCATGTCAACATGCAGAATAGCTCCATGTGGCAAACTTCATCCAGATGTTTTTCTCTGAGAAATTCTGAGATGATCTGCAAGCTAGATTTTTTTGGTTAAGAGCCGCTTCCAGTTGACAGACATGCACTGTATGTTGTGAACTGACTTTGAGTGTTTCATGTAAATATTGGCCAGCTGAAAGTATGCAGACATAGTTTCAAAGTAAACCAGCTCATCACCTGCTCATGCCCCATTCCTGGAAGTTCAAGGCTAGGCTGGATGTAGCCCTGAGCAACCTGAATCTAATGGACGGCATCCTTGCCCATGGCAGGGGCTGGAATGAGATGATCTTAAAGGTCACTTCCAAACCATTTTGTGTTTCTAAGATTCTATCATAACTCCTTAAAAAATTGGTGGCTTGGGCTGGTAAGAGCCCTGCAGTAGCAGACAGCCAACACCTCACAGTCAAGTGGTGCTGAAAGATCTCCAGCCCTGAGAATGTGACACTTTGCATGAGCACCAACACCCTGTTCAGTTGGGGTAGTGAGGCCAGCGAGGTTTCCAGAGTCTGACCCTTGGGGTACACAAGAGTCATATCTGATGTTGTTTCCGATACAATAACTTCTTCCTTAAGTCAGAGGTTTGGAATGGATAGAAATAACTCTTAATCTAAAACATATATCTGAAGTCAGGAAATTGCCACAAACTTGTCACTTCTGCACTGTGGATCCAAGCCTTGAACCAGAATGGAGGGAAGCTGGTGATGTCTGGGGAGGAGCACAGTCCTTTACATGCATTCCCCAGCAAGGAACCAGAAGATAATTTTATTGTTCTGCTCTGACTGAAGTTGTTCTGATTTATGTTTAACAAAAACTTCAAAACAGTGCTTCAGCTTTAGTTTGACAAAGTAAAAACCCACAGTGGCATAATTTAATTTGGTTTGGATCATAATCTACTTTTTTCATAATCAGTAGTGGAGACTTCAAAAAATGTGTATCAGAGATGTTACAGCAGACCCTAGGCTGGCAGCAAGCCTGTGTGGGACACAGGCTGATTGCTCTGATGGCCAGTTAGTGCAGTGCCAGCCTGTGCTGGGTGAACATGTCACCAGCTCCTCTTCAACTCATACTTTGCTACTTGTCTCCTCCAAGTGACCTTTTGACTCTCAAGCTCTCCTAGAGAGTCCCAGAGCCAGCACTGGTTGTGGGAGAGCAAGAAGGAATCTCTGTGTCACAACACACTCCTGGTGCTGTATGAAAGGCATGAAATGGAATTGGCCACTGTGCTCAGCCTGGGGCCTGGGTCACAAGCTGTGTTCCTCACAGGGCTGAACACATTAAACCTCATTGATCCTAAAGCCACTGACAGGAACTATGAGCTCTGGTACTTTCAGCCTAGCAACGCAGGAAAGCAAAACCTAAGAAAAATCTGAATTTACAGCCTTGCCTATGGGTGCTCTGCTCATTGCTGACCATGTTCCTTCAAGGCTGGAGGAACTGGGGTCTGATAACCCACCAGCAACCCATGAGCCCCCTGTGACCCCTGCTAGTGTTACTTTGCTAAAACTGCATCAGAAATGCTTTGGGTGTGGATTGGTGGGAGGCTGGAAGCAAAAATTTCAAGCAGTATAAAGATTATTTACAAGATAAGACCCAATTTGCTTAAATGCTCCGTTCTTGGATGCTTGACAGTAGCTGCTTTTAGAGAGGAAGTTGATTCTTGGAGATAACATTATCAGTAGAACAGTCTTTAATGTCTGGTGTCTTTGTGGAAGGACTTTGTAATGGTATTCAAATAGTAGTATGTAGGATATTGTTATGAAGAGTGCAAACTAAGATTGTTAATTTTAGCACTTGCAAATGCATCTGTTTACCTCTACATATGTACACATAAAGAATAAACTTTAAGCTCATTTCAGGTACTGAAGGGAAGATTTTCTCTTATCCAACGTATTATGTTTTTGCTGTTTTAAGATCTTCTATGCAGTTTGGCCCCTTACATTTTTTTTTTTTTTAATTAGAGACAAAAAAACCCCACACTAAAAAACAACCCCTCCCTCCAAAAAAAAAAAACAACAGCTAAGGGAGCTGGCCAGTATAGGAGACTGGTATGAGAATTTATTTGGAGTATTTTTCCAAAAAAAAAAATTTCAAACAAACAAGCTATGGAAATTAAGTGCAGATAGAATATAAAGAATGAGGAATTTAGTTCTCTGTAAGGATGTAGTCAGTGATACAGATAAAATGAATGTCCTTCCCCGATTCCTGGGTTCGCACCTTGTATTTCCTTTACCTTGTGAATCCAGTTTGTCAATGTCATACACCACGTGGATCAGGATCACAGTTGTAGCTGATTGTGACGTTGTCAATTCCCCAGGGGAAGAGGGCCCCTCTCCCCTACACAGGCTAGTACTTGATGACTTGCAAAATTGTGCATATTGCATGATACCTGCAAGCATAGATAAACCAGTAATTCTGCGACTTTTGTCTATGATACAAGTATCTTATGTCTATAGAAAAAGGTATTTTTTCTGCTGTTACTGTTTGCAAGTAGTAACAAAGAACTGACTGTCACCTTACTGATCCCTTGGTGTGCTGACACTAGGAGAGAGCCATTGCGAAGACCAAGTAAAAAAGCAAGTTTGTTTCCAAGTAGTAAGAAACATTTTTGGCAAACATTTCTGTTTTTCCAAAATTGTACGTCTTAGCAGAGCTAAGATTTTCAGTTCAGTCTGGGTGGCCTTTTCCCACCCTATGTCTGTATGGATCTTTATGGTTTTGATACCAGCCCTCCCTCTGGCTGCATAACAGCCTTGTATCCAATTGCACAGCACATCATGATATATATATTTTTATATATGTAAATACATTGTAATACATGGGATTTCCAGTGACCAGATGTAGATTAGCTTTCCTTCTGCGATGTAACACGTAAAAAACCCTATTCCAAAATTAACAGGGATGGCAGAATCTTAAGACAAAGAGATGAGAAATATCCCAAGGGTTTCTGCAGAGTGAACTTTCTGTGGAACAATGAAGCCTGTTTCAGGCATATATAGATATAATGAAAGAAAACAAACTTGAAAATGACTGGTTAGCTAGTCAAATTGCAGTAGTTCGTTTTTTTCCTTCTGTTTTGCTTTTAAAAAACACTGGAATTTCCTTTAGTCTGTTTTAGTTTAAAACTGTAAAATTTTTCAAAAGTGTCAAATAAAGATACTTAATTTTTGAACTGACTTTTGCTATTTTATATCACCCTTAAGTTTGAAACACTTTTTTTTATTGTTTGCTCCAGGATGTGATAAAATGTCTTTTGCAATTTAAAGATCGCTGTGTACAGCTCCCACCATGAGCTGGATTCCACGCAAAATTCTTAAAACTTGCTCAATACCGGAAGCATTGTTTGCCATCACCACATGATCTGCACAAATAATCCCTTTCCCTGGCTTTTGTAACCCTGACAGAATCCCAGAACAGTTTGGGTTGGAAGAACCTTAAAGCCCACCCCATGCCACCCCTGCCATGGGCGTGGCCCCTGTCCCAGGCTGCTCCAAGCCACATCCAGCCTGGCCTTGGACACTTCCAGGGATCCAGGGGCAGCCACAGCTGCTCTGGGCACCCTGTGCCAGGGCCTTCTTAGCCATTTAAAGTCGTGTGATCAGTTGTATAGATAAATTGGGTTTCACTACTCTGTTGCATGTTGAAGTGTTGTTGCTTGGGAATGGAGTTGTTCACTAACAGTCCCTTTTTCTAAAAAATACTGAATATCTCCTGAATTACAAGGCAAATCACGAGTGTATCCAGGAATGGTACAAACTGACAACAGGTACAATTCTACCCTGTGTTTCTGCTTAGTGTGTCCTGCATTTCACTTTTAATTTCACAATACAGCTGAGAAGAGGGATATTGAGAAATTTCTTGTGATATCTGACTCTAAAAAACAACAAAAATAAACAACAAAACCAACTAAACAAAAAACCACACACACACACAAAAATCCAACCCACTAAAAAAACCAGCTGCATCAAGATAGCCTGGGCTGTCACTGGGGAACCAAGAGACAGCTGCTTCCTTTTAGAAAAGGCAGGTTCAAAACCAGAAAGACTGGATTAATTTTAAATAGAGGGTAGTAAATATTGAGATGCAATCTGGCCACAAAGCTCATCCTAAAGTATTGTAAACCTCATATTATTTGAAACAGTGCCTGGTGTTCTAGATTTAGACATACATTGCATGCTGGAACAGAATCAGCTTAATGAACAAATTGTGTGACCTTTATATTCTTGTATCCTGTATCTGTTGAATAGACAAGGATAGAGCATTTGTTTGGGGTTTTGTGGGTTTGGGTTGGTTTGTGGGGGGGTTGTTGCTTTTTTTTTTTTTTTTTTTTTTCTTTTTTGCTTTTTTTTGCAGGGGGATGTTTGGTTTTGTGGATTTTTATTTTTTTGGAAAAAGCCCATATTATAGGCCTTGACACAAAGTAATGCTCTAATGGGGAATGGCACCATTCAAACAGGAACTGTTGTCTGAACTGCTGAACACTTGTGGTGGAGCCCACAGTTCTCCTCGCAGTGCCACAGGTGCAGATCCATCACTAGTGAAGATCTTGACATTCCAAGCCCCTCTTGACTAGCTGGTGCATTTGCTAAAGATCTGTCCTACGTGAGTATTTCTGTGTCTGCAGGGACAGTTCGTGTGGACTATTCACAAGCATCTTATCTCTGTAGCCTTGCTCAGTTTTGCAGCAAAACCCCTCAGGCAGCTCTGGAAGGAAGGGCTGAATTCTCCACATTCTCCACCCAGGATGATGGCTCAGTTAATTGCAGGGATTGCTCTATGCACAGGTGCTGCCTGAAGGTCGGTTTCAGGGCACACTGAAATTCCCGCCTGGAGAGCTCCTGTGCCAACTGCTGAAATACGTTTTTTTTAACATATTCAGTCAATTACCAAATTTCAAATCAGCTCATTGCCTGACTTGTGCAGGTGATTAACTGGGGACTTCTTGAACCACCTGGGGACGGTAGGACCTGGCTATGCTGCAAATCCATCCTATTTTTCTTCTTGTGGGAACTTTAACAAGTCATAGAGAGTATTATGATCTCTGTTTTTTCTGTTTAAATACAATTCCCATATTCACGGTTTCTCAGTCTCACCTCCAAGACAGATTTGATTCTCTAGATCACTTCTGCATCCTGCTCTCAGTTAGAAGAGTTCCTTGGAAAGAGATGCAGGTTTCAGAAGAGTGTGCTCTATGTCTCCAGTGGCTCCTAGGAATCACCCTGTTCCCAACAGATGCTCCTGAGCAAGTTATGTTAGAGTCAGGTATGTCTGCATCCTCTGCAATGCACGGCCATGCAGCCCAGCCATTCAAATGTTCCATGTTTTCCTCTGTGTGGGGCAGGGAAAGACCTCTTTTGTGTGGAGGATTACAAGGAAACACTACCTGGGCAGCAAGAGTTGGCCTGCTGCCCCTTCCTAGATCAGTCTGCTTCACAGCAATATAGACAGAGAACATTTAGGAGCTCCATGGACTCTGGCATGGGGATTCCAGGGGAATAATTTTTAAGTCTTACTGTACTTAAGGAGGTTTCTTTTGCCCTGTCAGCTCTATTTTGTTACATTTTATATTTTGTTACATTTGTTACATATTAAAGTCTTGCCACCCACAGTAAGGAGCTCTTTAAAGTTAGCAAAAATCTCCACAACACCTATTATACAGTGATTAGGGCAATAGTCCTATTCATAGAATCCATAATTGTTTGGGTTAGGAGGGACCTCAAAGCCCATCCAGTGCCACCCCTGCCATGGGCAGGGACACCTTCCACTGTCCCAGGCTGCTCCAAGCCCCAGTGTCCAGCCTGGCCTTGGACACTGCCAGGGATCCAGGGGCAGCCACAGCTGCTCTGGGCATCCTGTGCCAGGGCCTCCCCACCCTCCCAGTGAGCAATGCCTTCCCAATATCCCATCCAGCCCTGCCCTCTGGCAGTGGAAGCCATTGCCTGTGTCCTGTCCCTCCATTCCTTGTCCCCAGTCCCTCTCCAGCTCTCCTGGAGCCCCTTTAGTCCCTGCAAGGGGCTCTCAGCTCTCCCTGGATCCTTCTCTTCTACAGGTGAGCACCCCCAGCTCTTCCAGCCTGGCTCCAGAGCAGAGGGGCTCCAGCCCTTGGAGCATCTCCTCTGGACATGCTGCAACATGTCCATGTCCTTACTGATGCTGAGGACTCCACAGGTAGATTTAGTGCTCCAGGTGAGGTATTTCAAGTGAGAAATTCATTCCAAATTACCTCCAGAAGTCCAAATGAAGAGTATATTTATTCTGTGTCTGTACTCCCTGGATGAGGACAGAGAAAGGGCATAACTCTGTGGCCATTACAGGGCTGTTCAATGGTTGCATTCTCTCAAAACAATTCCATCAAGGTTCAAGCAATTTTCATTAATAAGAAGTTAGTTAGTCACTCAATATTCTAAGTGATATTTCCATAGGGAAATAAAAGAGAGAGGGAAACTCTAGCCACATAACCATCAGTTTTGCATATTTATAAAAATGAATAGTGCAGAATTTAATTTTATGGAAAAAAAATTTCTTCTCAAATGTCTCTCATAAAGTTATGTATGAGTATTATTTTTTTCTATTCCTATGTTCTCTTATATCTTGATTGGCTTATCACTCTGAAATCAAGATTTAAATTTTAATTAAATCAACCAATACTTTTTTCCCCCTTCAAGAATGAGAAATATCTCTTCCCAGTGCAGAAAAAGAAATGAAAAAAGGAAATCTGCACTTAAAATGTCTTTTGGGGGTGGTGCTGCCAAGTGCGTGACATATGTCTTGATGTGTCAGGATGGGGTTCTCATGATAAAAAGCTCTTCATTTCCAAACAGTTTTCATGGTTTCTGTTCCCATTCCATTTCTTAGTAGTTGTACCACAGGGAAAGAACCAGGAGACACAACCATTAAACCTCATGTTCATTTTTTCCATGCCCTCAGTAAGAGGATCTTTCTGGGAAGCAGAATGAAGTGAACGGTCTTTGAAATCCTTTCATGTAAAGTTTTCCTCATTGTGTTGTTTGCAACTAGAAATTTTCTTGACTATGGAAATAATTCCATATCCCATGCACAGCATTTTCCAGCATTCCAACATGAAATCTAGCAAACCAGCTAAATACTGTAAAAGACATTTAAATCCTTCTGGTGCACCAAAACTTTTTCCCGATTGTTCTATTAAATTTTGAGTATTATATTGCTATTGCGCAGTATTCATTTCATCTGCAAAGTGTGACCGTGTGTGCAGCAAACATAAGAGACAAGATAGTCCCAACTGCCGCTGTGAGTTTGGTTGCCAGAGATCACATCTATAGTGACTTGTCTTCTCACTTAACTTTGATGCGTTTGCTCCCAGCCCCTTCAGCAGGAGTGCAGAAACTGCTGCTCCTAATTTTTTACTTATTTGCCCACTGATAGATTTTGTTGGTTTCTTCTTTTATTGCAGTCCTGTTGCAGTCCTCCTCCCCTTATTACTTTTGGGCTTTGATTATGCAGTTTTCCACCTCCATTCACACAAAGATACATGCAGATCCTCTTTATCTGATGAACTATTAGAAGAATGTCAATCTCTCACTCAGCTCTTTCACAGGGATGTACAGCCTGTCTGAAAGGACAGGAGCTGCTTGTGGTGTTTACTGGCTCGCAGCCAAACATGTTCAGATTCAGAGATTGCAGCATTTTTCTGATTATTAACTTGGTGCTAAATAAGACCAAGGTTCTGGGTTTGGTCCTCATATGGGCCATTCACTTAAGAGTTGGACTAGATGATCCTTCTGGGTCCCTCCCAACTCAGACCAGTCTGTGATTCTGTAACCAGCCAAGTCTTCATTATTGATACGCAGCAGGAAACCTAAAACAGATTTCAGACATTGTTGCTCAGTCTGGAGAGATCCATGGGACAACAGATGCTAGGAATGAAAGGATACACTCTAAACAAAACCAACTTTAGAGAAATCTCTATGATAATTTTATCATTTTAGAATCCTATGTTCTTTCATTCCTTTGCCATCAGACATGTGAACTGCTGATTTTTGCTGTTAATGTTGAAGCTACTTAGTGTTATAAATGGGTTATGCAATGGTTGGCTCTTGCAATTAAGGGATGAATATTATGTGTATGTTAAGAGAAGTTTTATTGATGTGTAGTTATCTTACTGTGATTTGCTCTCCTCATAGTCCCCTTTCCCGTCCCTCTTGTATTGTTGCCACTGGATGCCCTTGGTAGTCAGGGCACTCGAGATGGCAACACCTCCAACCAAGGTGCAGAAATGGAGTCTCCAGCAATGCACGGTGAAGAAGAGCTGAGTGGCAGACTTGGGGAGGAGCCAGGGTTACCTGATGCAACACCAGGGGTATGAAAGGTGGAGCAGCCATTTTGTAGATGAGCACATGGCAGAGGATGACATGCTCCCAGTGCCACGTCTCTTTTCTTATACAGTCCTTAGTTGTATTGGTTAGGGTTTAATAAACCTTTGAAAATTTTAAAGTGAGAGTTGTTTTGCACTTTAGCGACAAAAGTCGCAATTGGATGAGAGATGATTGTGTCAAGCAGCAGGCCAAAATTCAGACTAAAGCAAAACAAGTTCTCAGTTTTTCCTGTACTTTTTTGTCTTTTCAAGATGGCAGAAGGGTCACTTGTGGGCTTAAATAAGAACTTCAGCACACGGAACTCTGTCCAGTTTTGGCCTCTGCTGTGGGTGTGTGTGATGTTGGCTAATCCCTGCCCGTTCCTGTGTGGCAGTTAGGCTGTTCTAACACAGAGATTGTCAGGATGATAAATACAGGATGAACAGGAAGGGCTATGGATGTCTGACTGAGGAAATTAGTAGGGTTTTTTGGGAATACTCCCTTTACAGTTTCTGTGTGCATGGGCCAGTGCTGGTTAACAGATCATCCCTGTGGCTTCAGTATGGGGACTGCTAAGCTCTGGTGATGGGGGAAATTCAGTGTTGCGGGTATGAAGCACCCCACTCCAGGCAGCTATTTTCCATTATGTCCTGCTGCTGGAGGGGATGGGAGTTGTGCAGCAGACTGCAGGAATGTCTCGTGACTGGGGAGAGGCAGGAACTGGGGCATCACTGGTCCAGTTCCCAAGCAGGCAGCTAGGGAGTGGGCGGGGGGGGCTAGGGGCTGGGGGTGGAAATTGCTTAATTCCAAAGCTCAGTGAAAGCAACAAACCAGCTCTTCAGGCTGAGCCGTTCCCGTCTCTCAGCCTGTGCCTTTAAGCTCCGCCGCGAGCTCCCCCGGTGCCTCTCACCGCCCCCCCGGCGCCCGCGGGCCCGGCCGGCTGAGCTGCCGGGACGGCACCTGGCACCAACGGGAAAAGCAAAGCAGGTGAGTTCCTTCTCCTTCTTAGGAGCCCTTTTCACTTCCTTCAGTGTGCCGGGCTTTCTTGGCTCGGATGGCAAGAGAAAAACCTGCACCTTTCCCGACAGGGACACCCAGCCCGGGATGCTCCTCGCCCCGCGGTCCCACCGTCCATCCCTCCTGCCTGCCTGGGTTCGAGCAGCCCTCCTCCTCCTCCTCCTCCTCCTCCTGCTCTCTTTTGACCTCCTCCTCCTTCTTCACCGCCTCCTGTTCTTCCTTCTTGCTTGTCCATCAGGGTCGGAAAGGTTTGCTGCCTGCACCTGCAGATTTTCTGACAAGCTGGAGTTTGAAACTGCTTCTCCACGCTGGATTTTCCCTCATGCTTGGGGAAATCCCTCGTGCTTTGCTGGCTCTGAGGAAACGGCCTGTTTCTGAATTTATTTCCTGTGGGGAAAACAGCTCAACTCACCTTTTATTGAAAGTAATAGATGGAAAAACTTCTGTGCTTCCTTTTAGTTGCTGATAGCTAAGTAGTTTTCCTTATGTAATGCTGGATTGCTTTTTAGCGCTTTTCGATTCCATGTAGCTCTTAACATGATTCAGGGAGGTTGGGAGCACTTTGCAGGAACGGGTGGGTGGTGCTGGACCAAAGGAACCTACTGGCTACAGAAATGGGCTCCCCATCAAATGTCTGTGTAAGTTTGACCTTTCTGCCAGTCGTGCCTTGCAGTTGTATTTCTATAGCACATTTCATCTTTTGCCTGTTAACTAGTGTGTGTTCAACCACAACATGTGGGACCTAATGAATGGGCCTTGGTCAAAAAAGTGACCTTTTAGACCCTTTTCTCTGAAAGTACTGTTAAGAGAAACATCCTAGTTTCTTAAACACTTTGGAAACCAAATGCAGAGGATGGTCTATATTATTTGAAAACTATAACTATTAGGAAATATTCTAGAAAGAAAGCTCAGGATACTTCATGGAAAACAAAAAGTGCAACTTTGACAATAATGCAGACCTAAATGCTGAAAAAAGCAATATTATCAACGTAGGAACTACAAGAGTGAAACAGCCATAGGAGTGAGCAGCTTCAACATAGGCATGAGACAAACTCTTATAGGCAACCTCTGTGGGCTTAAAATCGCTCCATCATTTGAGCTTAAACAAATGATTCTATAGCTGGGTGATTCTTTGTTCCCATGGCTGAAGGGAAGGGCTTCAGAGTCGCTGCTTCTCACCCGTGTTCCAGCCCTGAGGCTGCCTTGCAAAGAGCTCTGGCACAGCCCCTTATCCTGCCTAAGGGATAAACCTCCTCAGCGAGGTGTCAAACAAGGCAACACCGCCCAGTGCAGGACTGAGCAGTCCGTGTATGCCAAGGGCTGTCTCCTCGGGCTGGCCAAAGCTGTGCATGGGCACACAGCTGCAGCGCTGCAGTTCAGCCTGTGGCACTGTCCCGTATCCACACTCGGAGAGTTTCACCCTGGGTCTCTCATTGCCTCAGGAGCTGTGAGTTTACTGCTTGACTGATATCTTTCATCACTGGCTGGTTTCTCTGTGTGAATTCTTCCTCTGAGGGAGCATGCATTGCAGGTAACTGATTCAGGGTAGCTTGGGGGTTTTGTATCTACGAAAACTAATGCCTACCTGACAATCTGTAATAACAGCTGAAGCCAGGTAAAAATGTAATTTACACGTTGCTTCTAATGTATGTAAGCTGGTAAGAAAGAATAAAATGTGATTATTTGCAAAATGAAGACCTCTACTTTAGCCCCTGTTCCTTCAAGAACCTCTGGTCCCAGTATGTCCATCAGCTTCATTGGGACCAAGATTTCTCCCACACCCTCTGCACTGGGCCAGGAAGTGTTCAGGGGAGTCAAGTGAATGTCAGTGAAAGAAATGCCATGAGTTAAGCATGTGAGTTTTTCTTGGCCATTCATGAGCTGAAAGGTATCAAATTATATAGTGCTTCTATGGTGGAAAGTAACCAGATAAATATGGACTTCCTGGCTTATTGAATACTCCCTATGCATATTCAGTATTTACTCTCTCTACTGAGTTTTCAAGCCAGCACAGTTAGGGGGGTAAGGGGGGCAAGGCTGCCTTTATTGTGTAATCCATGGCTACAAGTTTAAGAAGTAATTGAAGGTACAAATCTGCCCAGTACTTTGTTACTACAGAGACAGAGCTCAGGGCTGAGTGTCTCCAAGGTGGAAGTGATGTTAGAGCCTTTGTTACCCGTGATAATACGAGCACTGGGGAACTCAGCTTGTCTGTCATGCCCCAGCTGAGACTGCTGAGCTGGCAGGAAGGGAGAGGATCTTCTTACTTGTAAATTGAGAGACATTTGTAGACCAAGGGGGACAATAAACAAGGCCGGCACAGTGTCATTTGGCTTGCTGGGAGCAGAACTACAGCTGAACCAGATGCATCTCCATGATGAGTGCTGCAGGTGAGCAGCGACTCAGGATCCTCACTGGTCTGAGTGGCAGGGACTTTCAGATTTGCTCACTTGCACGCTGTGCGTGGTCTGGCAGCTTGCAGTGTCAGAGCTTTTCACTCACCTTAATTACAAGAGCTGTCCTCAGCTCAATCTGCATTCTCTTAGGTGACAAGAGTTTCTTTCTGCTTGAAAGTGGGGTTTAGCCTTTTAAATGCAGTACAACTGCTTCTAAATGGTAACCTACAGAGAGATGGGGACATGGGCATGCTCTATACATCCATTACAGAAGCTGGAGATGGGTTAAAGCAGAAGGAATAGCAATATATAGTGTTGGCTGGTCTAGGAGACCAGTGTCGTGGTAGATGACGCTCATGTCACACAAAACAAAAGACCATGTAGCCAAACCTGTGTCTGCTGGTCATGGGAAGATTTGCCTTTGATGCTGAGAGCTCTGTCTCTTCTGTCTGTTTGACCAGCTGCTGCTGTCTCTGCATAGGCTTTTTTTCATGACATATGATCATCTCATCAGAAGGTTTAAGGGTAAATATGTGGGCTCACCAGGAAGAAACAGTATGGGATAAATTCCCACACTCCCTTCTCTGGAGCCCCAGTCAGAAAGAGTAAGCCATAAGGAGGAACTGGCAAACAGTTCTTGGCCTCTCCAGGCTGACGTGTCCTCGCACTGCACCACCACCCAATAGATACCACCGGTTATAAATCCACTCCCCTATGAAAGTATTCTACCCTTCTCAGTAGCTGTTGCCACAAGTTCTGAGCTTCATTTCAATATAACTAAATTACCAACTGTAAGGAAAAATCACTAGGCTTGACCCCATTTTAACAGAAATATTTGAGGTTGGCTGTTCCCACCACCTTGCTCTGCCAGCAGATCTGTTTGGACACCCACATCTCTTATCTCCTGTGATCATGCTTCTAATTTCACTTACAGCAAATGAGCAACTTTACAGGCTCATAGTTTGATGACATGACATAGATATATCACCAAAGGTTTGTTGTTCTGGTGGCTGTGATTTTGGATGGTGAACCTACCAAGTGAGGCATACTGGAGTCTGCTTTCTGATTTTGGGCTACCTCCTTCTGGAGAAATATTCTGCTTCTGCTGTATTCACCCTCTGAAGTGCCACAAGTCTTGTCTTGGTGATAAAATCAATAGTCCTTCACTTGCCTTTGGCCACAGGCACATTACTTGCTGAGGCTGCAGGCAGATCTGCGGCTGAGCTTGTAGTCTGCCTTGAGCAAGTGGCATGTTTTTCATACATGTGCCATCATTTTGCAAAGACTCTGTCTGGATGAGGATTTACAGGCCACAATGAGACAGTTTTATAACCTCTGTGTCTGAAGGCTCAGTAGACACTGTATTGCTTTGCTAAGAGACACACTACCCCATTATGGGATGAAGCAAATATTCTATTAACACTTGGTTATTCAAATGGTTGCAGCATATTGGCTGCCCTTTATCATCACAGTGTGGAAGAAACCAAGAATACAGAAATGCAGCACAAAGACCCAAAGCAGCCCAGACTTCAGGGGGCATTGTCTGGGGGTGGGGGAGTGGTTTTCTTGCATTGCCCCTTGGGGGACATCAGAGTTTCCTTGCATTTGTTATCTCTAAATGAAGCTGACTTTTGAAAACATGGGTATCACTGTTTCTTTCGTATCTTTCTTTCTGGACACCTCAGCTTGCGTCCCTGTGGTCAAAGGCTGCTGGTAGGGGCTGGCAGACTGAGGATGGGAGAAGCTGGAGAAGAGCAGGAGGAAGCCTGGGGCAGTGCATTGCCAGACAGGAGTGTAAACATTCTTGTTCTGAAGGGAGACAGACTGGAGAAGGCTAGGAAGGCAGAAGAAAAGGACTCAGGAGGTGAAAACATGAAGGGGAAGACACGGTGAGGTGAAGGAAGACAAGTACCAAGCAGTGGAAGGCCAGGGTATGTGCAGGTGAATGAAGAAGACCAGCCCTTTTGCTGGGCAGCCACCAGCACAGTACTGGGAGGTCCTCACTGTGCTTCAGACTCAGAAGCTGGGGCATTTTGCAAGAGGACAGTTTCTACCTAAAAACAGGAACCAGCACAATTTGTGCTGGAGACTGAGCCAGTCCTGCAGGTGTGTATGGCATTGGATCACCTGAGCTGGAGAGACACCTGCCAGAGTGAGCTTGGGTCTGTGGCCAATGCACAGACAAACAACCAGGGTGCCTCTCTCGTGGCTCTGCCTTGTCCCTCTGCTGCTCCTGCAGGTGATATTCCCCCAACATGCTGCACATGCATGTTCTCACACACACGTGTGCGTGCACACACACGTGTGAGATGACACACACACGTGTGAGATGACACACACACGTGTGATCACACACACATGAGATCACCCACACACGAGATCACACAGACGAGATCACACACACATGAGATCACACAGACGAGATCATACACACGAGATCACACACACGAGATCACACATACACATGAGATCACCCACACACGAGATCACACACACATGAGATCACACCCACACGTGAGATCACCCACACGTGAGATCACCCACATGTGAGATCACCCACACATGAGATCACACACACACATGAGATCACACACATACAAACACACACACACACACACACGCTACTTGTCCTCTTTGATGAGAAGCATGGGTGTTAATGACAGTTTGGCTAATTGGGTAAAGGAATATTTTTACCATATCACTTTATACTTTACAATTTCCCTACTCGAACCAGCTGAGAAATAAAATCCATCCTCCAAGGAAATCCTGTGGAATGACTCAAGGCTGCCCTAGAGCAAAATTCAGACTTCTGTAGAGGAAACAAACCCTGGGCTGCCAAGCAGCAAGAGAGCAGGGGTGGTGGCCACCTCCCAGCACCTTGGCAGATCCTCAGGGCCAACCAGAGATGGTGACAATCTGGAGAACAGCTCTTGCTGACTCTGTGCTGCACAGGAGACGTGCCTTCTCTGCTAAAATGTAACGGTGAGAAGACACCCCACTGGTGTGGGGACGGACTCTCTTAAGTTGGAGCTCCCCACACCTTTCTCTCAGGGGCATTATATTTTATAACCACTCACAATTTATAAGCTGACAAAAAAAGCATAAATGTGCTTTTACTTCTCAATATTCCTATTGGAAACTCATGACTGTTAATACTCTCATAATTTCTGTCCCACTAACAAAATTTACTTTTTTGTCATCTGATTTTATGCCAGAGTGTATAGTTTCTTGCCACAGATCTCCACTACGAATTTATAGATGATCCTTATTATCCTTCAGCAAAAAAAAATTGCAATTTCTATTTTGCTCTTGCAAAATGAGCTTTCCATTTACATGTCCTTTTAGTTCTTTTTTAACTCACACCACTGACACCAAAAGAAAATAATCTTTCCGTATGCTAAAAGGGAGACCAAAGTCAAGTTTTGATTATTTTGGGAAGTAGAAAGGTTCCCTCTCTCTAAATAGTCTCTTCTTTCCAGTTAAAATGCCTCTGCAATCACTAATACACACTTCTTTCTGGGGTTCCAAGTACCTTTTATTGTAGTATGACTTTTACATGCAACTAAGATTGTATTGTCAAAAAAACAATAAGCCAGAGCCAATTTTGTCTGCAACGTTTATTTTTTTCTCAGATGCATTTGTCCTATCTTTGAGGTCCATTGAAGTCCACTGTTGCACTGGTCAGCACACCTGAACTAGATTTCTGTGTGCCCACATTCAGCACACTGCAAGAGGGACAGTGACTCCAAAACCTACCAAAAGGGGGAAGGAGAGATTCCTCATCTGGATGTATTCAGGCCACAAGGACCACTGGAAATAAGGTTCCCTACTTGTCCCCCCTTAGCCAGAGCTGGATTGTCAAACAGAGATATTGTTAGCAGAACCCAGGGGCCACAGTGCCAATCTGTGTCAGGCTCAGTTACAGCTGAAAAAGAATATTTGGATGTCTGCTAGAAAAAAATAGGCATCTTGGACAGACTCTCCCTTCCACTCCCCTTTCTCTCTGTCTGTTGCCTCACAAAGAAGTGACCTTCTAAAATCTCTTATCTGGAACCTTCGTTTTAAAGAGCTGCTGACGCCTCTTGGAAAACACTGAAAAGCTCTTCTGAAACAGGGAGCTGCTTCTCCCTGTGTCCCTTTCCTCCCCTCTTCCTTTTATTGCTGGATGCATTTACATTAGAAAAGGCTGTTGCTCTGCAGCTTCTCTGAAGTCACAGTCTGATTTACAGCAGTAGGAAATCACTGCTGTGGCAGCCCAACCTCTCAAAGCACCGCCTGAGTGGATACCAAGTGACCAGGTGAGATATCCCTCAGCAGGACAGACTTTGGAACTGAGGAAGGAAGAGCTGTGTGGGTTTTGTACTCTTGATGCTGTCGATATTAAGACAGAGTAAGTTTGAGAGGTGATTGTGCCTTGCCAAGGCTTTTCTGGTGTCTCCTGTAAATCTGAGACTCCCAACAGTTAGAGGTTGAGTACTCAAAAAACTCACTCTGAGGAGCTCTGGACCCTTGGCCAAGCAGGTTTGACTTCTGTGGATTTCTACTCTGACTACACAAATTGTCTGAGACAGCTTCAGCCTGACACTTTGAACAGAAGGATTGTGTGTCCTTTCTGCCTATGAGTGAGAAATATTAATACAGTAATTTAATACATTTTAGGACCCCAGGAAATCAGTGCCCCTCCTTGTCTCATCAGGCTTGTTGCAGATTCTAACTTGTCTGAATGATGTAATAACTATGAATATTACAGTCTGGT
>VZTT01028020.1:0-32185 GCA_013400855.1 Buphagus erythrorhynchus | reverse complement strand
GCCACTCCAAGGCATCAGTGGGACATGGGAATCTCTTCAGCCCCCAAAACACCCCAGCCTGCTGCCACAGGGCCCCTGTGTCTGTGTGGAAGGACAGGGGGACCAAGGGCAGGGCAGGTACTCCCCATTCCTCCCAGTCCTGCATTATGCACCAGGAGCCTGCATCCCTGTTCTGAACAAAACACGTCCCCCTCTCCTGGATGCATATTCACTCTGTTCTGCCACAGTGAGAACAAAAAGGAAAATGTGTTGGGTTTGCATGTCTACATGAGCCATCTGCTTCTATTTTATTGATAAAACCCGTAACAGCAGCATTCTCCATAACAAAATAAGACTGTTTCTAAGGTGTGGACAGCTGTGTGTGTGCAGGGGTAGTTTCAGCCCAGAATTCTGCAGAAGCTGGGTTTAATGCTGATCTTTTTTTTTCCAGTCAGATATCATCTAGACATTAGTATTCCTAACACAGCATATAATTAGCAAGAGGCAATATATTGTATGATCATGCACGTTAGCACTTAAGTAGAATAAAAAATGTTTCATTGTCAACTACATGAAAAGCTAAGAATAAGCCCATACTAGTTTTCCAGTTGAATATCCAGACACCTTTTCCTTGTATTTTTCATCTTTTTATCACAGTTTTGCACTCCAGATATCTCTTTCAATCACATACCCAGCAAGTGAAACAATGCTCACACCATCCCAGTGGCCTCTCACCAGTCAATACCAATCATTCAGTAACTAGATTCAAGGTACAATTTTCAGTGCAAATCTTTGAACTTTACGAAAGTGAAAAGGACATATGAATTTGTTTCTTATAACCTTCACAGTAGGAAAAGTTCTCCCTTTATGGATTTATTTACCATAAAAATAATTCAACAATCAAAGCAAGCTCCAGAAGCCTTGCTTTTGCACCAACAGAAGTTAGGGATGTGGCATTTTTATTAATTTGTCTGTATTGTTATTTTTTAAAGTAAACGATTTATGGGTAAATGTTGTTCTTGCCCAGAGAAGTTGTGGATGTTCACCCCTGGAAGTGTTCAAGGCCAGGTTGGATGGGGCTCTGAGGAACTTGGTCTAGTGGGAGGTTGCACATGGCAGGGGTTGGAATGAGACAGTCTTTAAGTCTTCTGACCCAAACCATTCTGTGATCTCAGGCTGGGAAAGGGGAGCTGAGCTCTCCATTGCTCCTGGTGCTCCCTCAGCCGCAGGGCTGAATCACTCTGAACACCAAGCAGCTCTCTGTGCTGAGGAGAAGAGAAAGGAGGAATATTAAATATTCTACTAACAAACCCCAGGAGCAATGTCTGTCCACCCACAAAGCTCCTGAGGGGAGCAACTCCCACCTCATGGAGCACAAGGAGGGAACAGGACAAGGACACACCTCAGTGTCCAGCTGTGCCTCCAGCAGAGAGACAACAAAACCCTGCCAGAGATGGTATATTGTTCCAATATAGAAAGAAGTCAATACACACTAAAAATAACTTATTGCATACCGTATATTTAAATCAACAGTCAAATATACATTGAGATGTGCTTCATGCAAATGCCCCGCAGCACTCTGCCATAAAAAACATTTTTATATATACACACACATATAAATGTCACGCAGTATTTAAATGCTAAGTCTACCAAATGATTACTTCATTTACTCTTCTTGACAAACAAAACTCTCTGCTGGGAAAAAGTCAATGAAGTTACAGCTGAGAATACAGCCCAGCAAGACAAAAGCCATGGCAATGCCAGCAGAGGGGTACAGCAGAGGTGTGGTACCAGTTTAACTGGAAAACTTGTGCTTGAGGTGCCACGTAGTGACAAGGGATCAGAGGACAGGTTTTATCCTGAGCACCATGAACATAAAATATTGCTACCAGGCACTGACCTGGCTTGGACCAGATATTGTAGATATTAATGAGAGGATGGGAGATGCAGTGACGGAGACAGCATGAAGGAAAAACACCTGGAAAGTGTTAACAAGACACAACAGGGGTGAGGACAGCTGGCAAAAATGTATTATTTTTTTTCCTAGTTGCTAATGAAGAGAGAAATTTGCAATGTTACCCTAAGAGAAATGAAGGGAGAGGGAAGTATTTGGCATGATGAAGTGCCTTCCCTGGAGGTCACAGCTAATTAAAGCTTGTGGGGCTCAGGAAGAATCCTGTTTTTTTGTGAACCCTCAATCCTTGTTCCTCACCCATAACTAATATCAGCTTTTTGTCTCTTGTTTCTCAGTAAGATTAGCCCACATTGGGAATGACATTACAGGGGACAAACATCTCCAGAGTATTTGGTGTCTATTTGATGTCCCCCACTTCAGCCAGAGGAAATACAAAAGAGAGGAGGAAACATCCTTAGCTCCTCACACCTGCAGCTGCCAAAGCAGCTGTGATTTCTGTTAAAGCAAAGAAACAAAAAAAAACTTGCTTTCCAATTTCTTTGAGAGATGAGAAAGTAACAGGTCTGAATGGAGTTTCACAGCTCCTGTCTGGCTTTTGTGTTTCTTCCTCAACTATTTCCAACCCCAGCTGTCTAATACTCACTGGGGGCATCCCAGTGACCCTACAGGTTTTTGGTGTGTGAGATCACAGACTATCACAGCCTGCCTGCAGTCTTCCTTCTGTTCCACCAGTGATACCTCCGAGGATTCAGGGGTTTACACTCCTGTGATAGGCAATACCCAAATCCTATGCAGGTTGACAAATTAAGACCAAAAAAAAGTCCCATCACTGGAATTTTGTCTGCCTTCTGCAAGATTAGGTTTTCCCTGCTCTGGGTATAAAGACCAGTCTAGTGAAAGAGTTTTGCTAAGGTTGTTCAGCTTTGCAGACAGATCTCAAAATTCATCCACCCAGATGAAACTCAGGAGCAGAGGAGAGGGAAAAAAATCTCACCTTCAGCCTTCTGTTTTGGGGGAGCAGCACAGGGAGAGCCCAGCCCAGAGCTCTCCTCTTCCCCCTTCATTTGTACAGAGGGTTTGTGTGGAGAGGAGAGGGATTGCAATGCCAAAAGAGATGAATGGCATCTACCAAGCTTTTTATTCAGGCTGCAGTATTGACCTATATCTGCTTTATAAAGGCGAAAAAACATGGATAGCTGTGTGGGTTGAGCAGGAGCATCTTCCTGCTGCCAGCTGGCAAACAGCTTGGGGATTACAGCATGAGGATTAATAGCCTTTGTCATTTGTAAGTGCAGATGCTAACGTTACTCATATGACAGACTGATCTTCTTTGGATTCTGTGCCTGTTTGCTGTTCCAGAAAGATGACCTTGGGCTGCTGTGAGAGACAAAATATTTACACATTCATTTCTTAGGGCCTGCAGCATAGGCTGCAGGAAGACACAATCTCACTCTGCACTGAATAAAAAAGCTGTATGCCTTCAGCAGATCTGGAACTCAGGAGTCATGCAGAGAAAATGGGTTTCAGCTCAAGCTTGATGCCTCTGCAGCCCAGCTGTGCTGCTTTCTGGAGTAGGCAGTGAGCAAATTCCCAGCTCTACAGCAGCACGAGCACAGCAAGAGCCTTCCTCTCCTGCCTCTCTTCCCTGCCACCACCTTCCCACCACTGCTTGGGGTTTTCATTTCTTGCATGACAGCTTGTTAAATCCTCTCCAGATCCCAAATAAACACCCAGACCAGCTCTGTGGAATTATCTTGGATGCCTTTCCAAGCTTTAGGATCTGTCAGCTTCTGGCTGCTTGTATCACAGAAGCAGATGAGCTCAGAGCCAGCACCGCTTCCTGGGATGTGAGAATGTGTTTGTTGGGGTATCACATGCTGGAGGGAAAAACCTGCCTCATTCAGAGTGTGAGCTTCTCTACAAACCCTGGCTGCTTTGTTTCTTCCCCTCAAACCATAGCTGCAAACATCACACTTAGCACATTTTAAATGGAAGGAGGATGTTCCTGCATACTAATTCCTGCAGGCTCTGTTGTCCTTTTGCAGAGCACAATGCCCATGAGAAAAGGAAGAAAGCAAACACAGAACAGGTTGTTTCTTCTGCCATTAACTTGGTCCATATTGAGGTGAATGGGTGTCACTACTCTGTAAATATTTAAGTGTCACAGCACAACCAACAAACTTCAAACTCCACAAGTGGACAAGAGAGCAGAAAGGCAAGGTCTTGATCAGGAGCATCACGACTTTGAGATGACCCCTCTGGGAAGGGGATAATATGATGGAGAAGGCCATTCTTTGCTCAGCCTTTCAGTCCACTTTTCGTGCTGAAGGGCAGAAGGCAGCTGAGAGGCAGGGAGATGAAGTGCTGTGATCACACAGATTAAAAATGATGATAAATATGGGAGTGGAAAGCAAGCTGTGCAGGCACGCCAGCTCCAAGGTCACTGCCAGCTCCAGCTAAGGGGAAAATGAACTGCCACCAGAGGAAATGCCTGCTCCTCTGCCAAGCTCCCACCTTCAGCTTTATGCTGGGAAAATGATCAATGGCAGCTGGCAGCCTTTGGATCTGTGCATCCAGGAACTTCTAACGACATCCATGACTGAAGATCAGTCAGCTATGTAAAGCACCAAATAACTCCTCGGGATCTGCAGCTAAAAATACACCCAAGCATTGTCCAGTACCCCGGGAGCTGCAGAGCCCACATTGCCCCTGAAGGGAAAGGCAGACAGGCAGAGCAACAGGAACCAGCAGGCCACAGCAGGGTCCAGCTAATTAAAGATGCTGGTAAAAAGGAAACCCAGACAAATCAAAGGATGTAGAAGATCATCCAGATAAAGCCTTTGCAAATGGGCCCTTCAGTGAGCCATGCCTGCGGCTCAGTGGGCTAAAAGAGGAGCTCATTCCTGTGGGCATCAGTTGAAGATCACCATTATTATGGGGTGTATAGACACGGTGAGATCACTCTGTTCTGTTGTCGATAAACATTAAAAAAGAAAAAATAAAATAGCAGCGGAGAGCTCGGCAGGACAGGGGCATGCTGGCTGGGGAGAGAACAAGGAAACTGCAACCAGCTGAACGATGCTGTTCAAGATACAGAGATCTATCCAGGGCACTTGCCCATAATACTCTGGGCCAATGCAGTTAGCCCCTTTCCACATTTTCATGCCTTTTTTTTTTTTAAGAAAATTTAAATAAACTATAAGGGAATCCCCTTATAGTTTATAGAAACAGCGGTGTCAAAAGGGAATGAGTTATCTTAGAAAACATGAGTGCATTAGGAAACATCCATAATCTAGACCTGTAAGTTCCCAAGCATCCCAGAACCAGGTTATCCATTCCTATCCTGCTCCCTGAAATGCCCATGGCCTTCTCACAGCTCTTCTCCCCACCTGGAACCCCACAGAAGCAGAGAGCTGCAGCATCCACATGGAGAAGCCAGTGGAGCACAGGGGCCAGCAGCCTGTGAGTCAGGTGAGAGTCAGGATTCCCAAGGAATGGAAAACTCCCTGGAAATTCAGTCTTGTCAGCCTCTTCCAAAGGGAACAAGAGGTTAAAGCAATGACTAAAAGGGCAGTGGTGTTTACATAAGAAGGACCATGAGCACAAGCCCAGCCTGTATCAATATTAGCAATGACTAATTCGATCTGTCAATGGGAAGAATTACAGGAGCTTTGGAGTATGCCAGACCTGCTGCAAAGCCTCCATTTCACAGACAGTCAATAATGGAAGGAAAAGTAAACCACAAAAGCAATAAAAATCCCAAAGTATAGCTAGCAAGCACCTCCGGCACCTTGTTCATCCCAAAATTCCTAAATTTCTCCATTGTTTTAGTAGGAACATAAAGAACCCCACAAATACACTTCTCAAGGCATGGATGTGCCAAGTGTTTTGGCAGTATCTCCAAAAACCCAATGGCACAGCCCTTGCCCCCTCCTTCCAAAATTTTCTGTTAAAATATAAGGGTAAAATGCAGCAGCAAGGACACAGCAAAGTTTTAGCACATGCTCAAGTATTAACTTACTCTAAGTGAACTGTTTTCACTTGTTTTTTTCTCACTCCAAAAACTCTACAATGAAAATATATATTAAAATTCAATTCCCTTAATGCAATATCTTCAGAAAAGATCTTAATGTGAAAACAGCATGGAAGTCCAAACCCAGTGTGGTTCATTGTTTTTTAAAATTATCTTTTTCATTAGGTTTTTTTTTAATCATGCTGTTATAAATCTGGGCTATCTCCAGTTCACTGCTGAAATGTATTATGAACTTACACTTTTTCCTTAGCTAATCATGAAGCATAGGCAAGACTTTGCAGGTTCAAGAAGTTCTGAAGAGAATCTCAATAAGTTTATTACACACACACATTCCTGGTAATAAAATTAATTATAAACACTTGCATATACATTTTATGCAGTTCAGGACAAAAAAAAGAGATTGGAAAACAACTGGATCAGCAAATGCACCTTTTGAATTGGGCTGTTTCCTCTACTTTTTATTTTTCCCCAGGAGAAAAGTGTATGATAAATAAAATCCTATTCTGCTGATTGCCACTCAGATGTTCACTTTTTCTTGCTTTGGTAATACAGCAGCTTTAGCAGTGCAGTCAAGAACATATTTGTTGGATGAGCTGCATTTGAGTTACACCCTGTTTTGTGTTACAAAGCCCCAGTAGTGCAAAGAAGACGTGCCAGCTTATCTAGACAGTGGAGGAGAGCCCTCCTGCATAGGATACCCACCAGCCTCCCTGGAAAAATGATGCTCTGACAGGTGATAAGAAGATACAAGAGTGTGGTCTGTAGAATAACTTGTATCACCTGTACCAGAAGTGCTTCCCTGTGCAGATTATTCTGTCTGCCTCCTGGGGACAGACAGAGCCTCTGTGTGACACTCAGTGATAACCTGTGAGTGTCACAGCACTGCCCTCAGGGCCTGTCTAGCCTGGATCTGATGAAAACCAGCACCAAGGACCAATTTTGGTCAAACAGCCAGTGCCAAAATTTGCATTAGTTGGATTTGCACAGCACCGTTGAAGAGAAGGAAGTGGCTGTGGTGCAGGAGGAGGCAGAATTTGGTGCCAGGTCTCTGTAAATGGCAAAAACAAACCATGAAGTGATTCAGTACAGACAAACCTCTTCAGCAAAATATTTCCTGTGTCTTGCTGTCATCAGCAGGAATGGAGAAGAGACAGTCCTCTCCTAGAGAGTGTGGAGAATGGGAGATTGGGCAGCTGATAGCATTTGGAGATCTCAGCACCTCACTGCCTAATTCCACTGAGGATGAACATCCTCCTTTGTGTCACACACAGCTCTGCAACAACAGCCACTTAGGCAAGCAGCAGACTGAGACACATCCTCTATCCATCATCTCCATGACTTCAGCTTACAGAGACAGGAAAAGAGATTAAAATGGAAAAGGACAATGTAGTCTGAAAAGTAACCACGTGACAGTGTCATCACCTCATCCAGCCAGGCTGCTCCTTGCATTGCTTTCAGTTGGAGGCAGGAAGCACAATTCCTTTCTCCAGCGCTAGTTCAGCAGAGCCAGTAGCCTCTCTAGATCCTATTCCTGGCCTGCAAGAGAGCTCCTTCCCAAGGTTAGGTGACATGGTCTGGCATCCTCTACTGCTCAGCATGCCAAAACCAGACCCCTTCCATATCCCAAGGAGTTATTACAGGATAGCCCTGGAGATTTGAAGAAGAGCCCTCAGAAAACTGAGTAGAGCTTTGCTGAATCACAGAAAAACCATGGGTCTGAAGCCCTCTCCTGTAATGCTCACAGAAATGCTTTTCTGAATGAAATTCACTTCTAAAAATCACATTAACACATGGGCAAAATGATGCAGAAAGGAGTGATTCAGGCACAAAGGTGGCTGTGCAGTTTGTTCTGGTCTTTTTTTGGTATTTGTGATGACAGAAGCCATAACTTCAAGTAAACATCTAAACATGCATTGTATAATGCAATATAGAACAGATGCTTGTTATCTCTTGTGCAAACCTATGTCAATGCAGGCTAACAGGTGCACAGGGTGCCTAATTAAAAATACCAGTAGTATTTAGTCCTTATATCAATTGTTAGTACAGGAGAACAGTAGTAATGTCTAGGCACTTAAAAGTTGACAGAGAATTCAAGAGTGCTTTCTCATGCTGCCTGAAAAATATATCATCCAGTCTACAGTGGTATCAAATGATTATTTCTAGGACTTAGAAACACGATAATAAAAGGGAGAGGATGTGATCTGCATGCAGGTTAGCTTTTCTGTGAGCTATCTGCGTGGCAAGAATATTTGCAAATTTCATTAATATAAATAAGGGAAGAGAGGGAAGTGAGAGTTCACCCCAGAAGAAAACAGCATCACATCAGAATCAGTCCGTGGCGATTAAGCCTATGGAAAAATGAGCAAGACAACGACCAAGGAAAGTTTTGCAGGTATTCCCACTGCTTCTCACGAGGGTTGTGTGGATGTAGAAAATGCAGGGCAAGCTGGAAAGGCAAGAACTAAACTTGCTCCCCAGGCCTTGCCACCTTTGACAGCCATGGCTGCTGGCACGGAGCGGGCAGGTTGAGCTGTGCGCCCTGCCAGAGCTCTTTTCTGCTGGCAGGGAACAAGGGGAGCCAGCCCTTTGTCCCAGCACCTGGAGGGTGCCCTGGCCACCACTAGGACTCCAGCAGGGTGTGCCACCTGCAGACCTGTGTCCCCTGTGAGTCCTTCATCTCCTGCCAGTGGCTCTGCTCCTCCTCCCCGCTGCTGCTCTGGCCCAGGGAGATCCAGCCCACCATCTCCTTGCGCTTCATGCTGCGCCTGTTGTAGATGGAGATCAGCAGGGTGACATCGGAGAGCTGGAAGAGGGCGACCTGGAAGATGAAGGTTTCCTTGTAGACGGGGTTGGGCTGCCCCCGGCGGACGGAGGTCTTGCAGCGAGACATCTCCTGACCCACGGAGTTGCGCAGGCAGAGCTTCCCGTAGGTATCTAAGGCAAAAAGGGAGGGAGTGACATGTTTGGTGCAGGTGACAGGTGAAATGAAAGTCCCAGGCAGACAAAAAACACCCCCCAAAACCGCCCAGGTAGAGCAGTTTAGTCTGCAGTGAATAACAGATGAGGGCAGGAGGGTGCTCCTTGGTAAAATCCATGGGATGAGAAGAAGATGAAAGCACATCTTGGATTTTCTCATATTCAGCTGGGGAGAAAAGAAAACTGATGCATGTGTCAGCCTCACTGTCATGGAAAGAACAGGATATCAAATATCCAGTCCTAGCAAATCTAAGACTAACCAAAATTATGAGCATCTCTACGGATTCTTCACTTCAAACAGTGTCTCCACCTTCCCTTCCTCTCCCTCACAATCAAGCTTCATTGGGGCTGTCTTACCCAGGCTTCCCTTGGCTGCCCTTGCCTCTCCACCACTCTCTATGATCTATTGTTTGAGATACCAAAAAAATAAGGGTCTTGAAAAGGAGGGGAAAAAAATCCTTCATAAACGGTGAAAATATCTGATCTCCCATGATAGTTTCATACTTTTTCCAAATTATCTTTTTTTTTTTTGTGGACTCAAAATCAATTTTATTTACAATTTAAGTCCATACAAGGAGTCCATATAAGGAGTAAACATGCTTAACAAATACAAGGAAGGGATGGTCCAGTTTAGTGCCCCTGTAAATCTACTCTTTAAATTCCTACTGCCTCCTGTATTAATCAGTCCTCCTCTGTTACGTGGTTGCTAATACTGTGTTGTCAGAGCTCCCAGTGCTCCACAGACCCAGCTCAGTGTAAGTTTTCACCTTGCTTTGCACATGACAGTGACAGATTGCTTGGCTAGACAAGTCCTCTGCTAACCCCTCCGTAATCTGTGCCTGGGTTCCTGCAAGTGAGTATTATTTCAGAGTGTGCTGAAGATAGGAAATAAATAACAAGCCTCCATCTCTTGTCTGCAGCATTTTTATCCTCTTCTGTTCCCGTTTGATGTGCTATTTTACGCACTTATCTACTGAGCAACACAAGGTGTGAAATTGCACTTCAGGTGTGAAAACACTTCCATGTCTCCAAAGCAGGGCTCCCTGCTCCTCTCAAACTGTTCCACTGAAAAAGCTGTCAGGAGGCTGGCAGTCAAGGAGCAAATTGTGAGCCTGCACAGCTGTACAGATACCAAGTTGCTGCAGGGAAAGTTCAGCCCAGTCATTAGCTGGGGGTGCCAGCTTGGCTCCCAGCATAACTCTGGGGATGAAGAGGATCTTGCCAGCAAAAACCAACTTGTCACACAGAAAGGCAAAGCTTTGATTCAATTTCCTGATTGTATCTGGGAAGGAAAAAAACCACTTGATTGAAAGGTGGACTAATTTCCACCTTAATATTCAGTGTTGAGGGGCTGAAATCTGTAATAACTTCAGACCCATCAGAGACGCAAAGCCCAAGAGAGGACCCTGTGTTCCAGCTTGACACAATGTGAAACCAGACACAACTCCTACAGTATTTGTAGGGATGTCACTGTGCTTGGCACTGACAAACCACAATGTGCACTGAAGCATTCCTCATGTGTAAGTCCTGGCTGCTGGTCTAGACTGAAGGGAACTCCCTGAAAATAAAGATAAGTAGGGGGGTTATGGATTTTTTTTCTTTTTTTTTTATTTTTTTTCCTTTTTTTTTTTCTAAGAAGGGCATTTCAAAATTTTGGGGGAACTCCACCAGGCTGACTTTTAAATACAAACAAGCAGGTAATTAGTACAATTCTCTGTCTGAAGTTCAAAATTTTTCTTTCTTTTCACAACCAACCCAACATTGCCTCCCCCCTATTCTACTTTAGGGAAAAGTCCCCCATACATGCCTGCATCTTTTTCTAAGAAGACAGGGAAAGCACTGAGGTCTAGATTTTAACCTTAGCATACCTTGCTGTCATCCTTCTGACTTTCACCAGTACTGGCAGCTCAGGTGGGATTCATCACACCTAACTGCAGGCACATTCACCTGGACAGTGCCCAAAGGAGTCAACCAATTCATAATCAGAAAAGCAGATGCCATAATTCAGCAGTGATCTAGCAGACAATGGTACCATTACAGATGATTTAGGTGTTAACACTAAAGCAAGACCCACAGCTAAAGCACCTCATAGGATACTGTTTCAGCACGTCCCAGTTAATTTTGCAGGCAATGAATGGATGAGTGTCTTACAGTCATGAACTCTGGGATGTCACATCGCTGACTGAGGCCTCAACTTTTGCAAGTGAGGGATAACACAGCTGGCTTTGAGGAAAAATGAGCAGCACACCACCAATGAGTTAGTCAGAAAATCTGGCTTTTTCTTTAATATACCTCATATTTCTACATAATTCTGCACCAAGACCCTCTCTGTTCAGTACCAAGGTCGGTGGGGATTCTGCATGTATCACCTGGATCAGGCTGGAAGGAGACTGTGCTCAAGGCAGAGCTAATACCAGGAGCTCTATTCACCCCCAAGAAAACACAGGCACAAAACCAGAGCAAGTGACAACTAAATCAGGCTGCTCATTCTCCTCAAGTTTATTCCACTGGGTGCATTTTACCAGCCAAAAGAATCAAGCTTGCCTGAGCAGAAATAAAAGAGTAGGTGTGGATCATATATTTAGCATCTGAAATTTGCTTTGCAGAGTTGGTACATACAAGGCTGAGCTGTTATTCTGCTTCACTAACTAAATTTTAAAATTGTAGTTTTCCCTTCCTGCATTGTGCTCTTTGCAGCATCTTTTTAGGTATCTCATCAGAAAACACAGCTTTTCTTGTGATCCAGTCTGGTCCTCTGGGATGGAAAGCTCTCCCCTCCTGTTGACTTAGCCAAAGAAAATCCATCCCCAGTTACACGGTGAAATTAGTGGAGCTACGGCAAGGATGAACTTGATGATTTACTGAGGAATGTATGTGTAAGAGCATCTATTCATTATGAAGGCAAACATTTTCCATCTAATTACATGCTCAGGTTCAGTAATGGCCTCATTACCGTGGTGTCTCAGCACTCTGTGCTCTTCAGAGTGTTTACTTTTGTGCCACCTCCATCAAACACAAAGGGAAAAGAGATTAGAGCTGACATTCTTTAAAATGCCTAAGTGCTCACCTTCTGCTTAGGCACCCATCTCACTGACATGAGGAAGAGTGAGACCTCTTAATATCTGGGAGTGTCTGAGACTACAGCTTGCCCACAGTTACACAGAAGTCTGTGAAGATTCAAGAACAGAGTCTAATTTTGCCAAGACCAATTTCAGCATCGCATCTACCAGGCTCTCCATACAGGTTCTTGAACAGAAATTCTTTCTGCAGAGCATTTTTACTCTGAACTCATCTTGCCTCTCTGGTATGAGTGGACTGGACAATGTTCACGTATACATAAAATATCAACATCTCTGCATTTAAGACCAGAGTGCAAAGCACTGAATCAAGGAATGCTGTGAGGAGCCAGACACATTTTGGGCTAGTGCTGCATCTTCTTACTCCAGAGGGTTGGGCAAAGCTCTCCTCGTGCAGATTGCTCTGTCTCCATCAACAATCAAACACCTCTCGAGAGTTCATCTGCAAAGGCAATCAGTTTTTCCAGGATTCTTCTAATGACCCATTTCTGTCATGATTCTTCTGAGGGAACTAACTGATAATGACAACTCAGGGGAATAATCAACTGTAATTTATGCGTTCCTGTTTTTGGAGCAGGGACCAGAGCGTGCGTTCTGCTTTCACTTGCACTAAGCACCACCATTATTAGCAAAGCTGACCCGTGAGCAAGAGCACTGCAAATACAAAAGCATCCAACCCCCTGCTTGAATTTATATTTAGAAAGGAAGTAAACAACCAAAGACTCCTGACCCATCACGTCTGTGGACTGCAGGGTACCGCACAGCGCCGTGCGGACTTTCCCACCCGCGCTCCAGGCAGGCTAGCTCATTTCCAAAAGCAGGATAACCATGTCAGCGTGCTGCAATCCACACTAATAACAGCCACAGCAGAAGAAAGCCTTGGGCCTGGAGCTTAATTTCCCCCAGCTGGCAAGCCCACGCTCCCAGCCTACATAATAAACGGCAGCGCAGCGTGGCAAAGCAGCCCCAGAGCTCAGCTCTTTGCTGCTCTGTGCAGGCAGCTCAACGTGGGGGCTCAGTCTGAGGCCCAGAAGACCATTAGTCCTGGCTTTGCCTCCCCTTTCAACCAGCAGTAGGGCAGAACGCTGAACATTCACACTCTGAGCTGGGCTCACTGCAGCTGGATCAGGAAAATAGCTGGGAGGAGAATTAGACCCAAGCTTTTGATTCCAACCCCAATCCCACGAAAGTCTGGATTAAGGCAGTTTATGATCTACTGTATAAATCATACAAGAGCTGGGAACTGCCTACTACATTGCTGAGAATCCAACTTTCCTTTCCCTGTTCCACCAAGCCTCTTCTTCTCAGGTTCCCTCTCCCGGGGCTGGCAGCTCTCTCACAGGGGAGAGGCTGGGATCTGGCAACCTTCACAACATGTGAGTCATCAGAGAACAGACCAGCAGCGCCTTCAGTTTAAAATGGAGCAGAAAAGAATGCTGGCTGCTCCCTGGAAGCACTGTTTGGCCTGAGGAGAGGGAATTGCTGGCATCAGTGACAGGCAAGAGGGGCAGGAGATGAGGGCTCCCTGGAAGCACCTGCACAGGTCTCTCAGGAAGGAAAACTCCTCCTGGAGCACCTTGGAGCTCAGTTCTTCAGTGATCCTCCTCTGCTGCCTCAACACCCCATGTCCACTCCATTTCACAGCACCAGCCCTCTCCTGGTTCCATGTCAGGCTGCAGAGCCAGTTCATCACCTGCCTGCCCTCCCCAGCCCTGAGGAGGTGCAGCTCCAGTCCGGGCTTACACAGCCAAAGCAGAGCACAGACACCTCTCCAGATGCACAGTGTGACTCTCCTCTAATAGGGGCAATTCTCCCCTTTTCCACATCAGTGCGTTGCTGCTGCCTCAGAGAGGGGGTTGGAGCTCTTCCAGAGGGAGCAGGGATGGATGCACAGTGGGCAGATCAGGAAGCAAGGATCCGCCCCTTCCCAGCAGCGGGAGCAGCAGCATGTAAGGATGCTTAAGCCCAGCTTTTGTCACCTCCAGCAGCAGTGCCCACGGGCATGGCTTGATTACACAGCCTGTGATCAGATCTCCTGCTCCATAGTGCCACTGCAGATTGGCACTGAACATTCAGCTCCAGCTGAAATTTGGAATTAGGATTGTTCCACTCTGGTAGAAATGGCTTTTTTCTTCTGCATGTTTTGGGAGGGGAAGAATGTTCTTGTTCACAGCTATGGGGCTGGGAGAGCATCACTATCCATGCACTTCAAATGCAGTCCTTTGATCCAGAAGGAACTTCATTTCTGTACCCAGCAACTATATCATGGACTATGCTTTTCACAGACCTTTTAGAAACCTAAAGCTATGGAAAACATTACTGGATAACCACTCACTATCCCTGGATGTCTAATTATTATGGAATATCCCCTGCAAAAATCTCACAGTCACTCTTTGAAAGTCCATTTTTCCCTTGTTTTGACTGTGACACTTGTTCTCCTAAACCTACTCAGTCCCAGGTCCCACATGTGGTGGGAGGAGCTGTACCCAGCCAGCCCATCCACCCAACAGAACCCAGCACCACACACAGCAGTAAGTCCTTGAAAATACAGCATATGCTGGTTCTCTCACAAATACTCTCAAATCTCCAGTGATTCGTGACTCAGGAGCTTCCTCAGTCAGGGGCTTTGTATTTAACAATCCTCTGTGGAAATTTCTCTGTGAATTTCCCCTGTGCTGCACAGAACTGAAGCAGGCTTCCAGCATCCATGACATTCTGTAGTGAGGAATTTGACAGCGTAGGTGAAGAGCTGTCTCCTCTTCAGAACCTCCCTGCTCCCCCCTCGCTTCCTTTCACCATCCTTTGGTTTCCTATCAGGAGTAGACAGCGAATGACTGTTGTCAATTCACCTTCTCAAAGACACTCAGAGACCTCTGGGAGTCCTCCCCATCTCCCTTTGTTGTAGTACCCTTTGTGTAGGAGGCACAGTCTATTCAGCTACAGCTCACTGGAAGCTGCTCCCATTCCCCTGATTGTCTCCAACACTCCTCACCACATCTTTTCAGTTCTGCCATATTCTGTTTGAACAGAGGAAGACAGAACTGTGCACGGTGTTCATTACACCACTGAATGTATATTTACAATCAAATACCAATTTTCTGTTTTGTCCACCTTAAATCTGGAGGTTTTTTCACTACTAGTGGTGACCCTTGAGTTGACATTTTCCTGCAGCTATTTACCATAAGCCTCATATTTCACTCCCAAGTGGCTCTGAGTCCATCCAGATCACGTTTGACTTCCACCTGTGTCCCCATGTAATACCTTACACTCATCCACACTTCCTCTTCCACTTCACTGCCCAGCTGCTCATTACTGAGACATCCTCCTGGGGCTCCTTGCATCTGGCCTCATCTTCTCCACCCAGAACAAATCTTCCTTAGCTGTTCTTATTATAAGCTTACTTCAGCTGTATTCATGGATGGGCAACAAGAAAGGGCAGAAGGAGAGGTGGTTTTCTACAATCTTGTCACTGACTGGCAAGCACTCAGCAGCAAGAAGCTTCCCAGCACATCCACTGCTCTGTTATCCAATGTCTGGAGGACTGAATCCATCCCAGCTTGACCTGGCACAGATCCCTCTTCTATTACTGATGACATGAGAACATGAATCACAAAGCTTTAGAAGCTCAAGCCAGTTCCCTGTTCAGAGTAAGATATGCAGGTTAAAAGTTAATTTCTTTTATTCAGCTTCCTGGCCTGCTTTGAAGTAATTAAAGGAATTAACCTGTGCCATTGTTCTCCAGGAATGTAACAGGGATAACTTTTCTTTCCTCAAAAATAAGCTGATAAAATAAAATCCACTAATGGCTTTCAAGCACTCTAATCCCAGAGCAAATAGGATCCTAATTTTCCTATGGGAACATTTTCTGTACTTGTTGCCATTGTTACCTGTGGCTCAGATAGACGTTTGTTTTCAGACAAGTCTTTACTTCAAGAATTTCTTCTGTTCCCCATAGAAATCCCAATAGCTTGATCTCTCCCCTCGTGTCTTTTCCAGCATCAGTGCTATTGCATTTGTTTAATGGGGTTAATATGCTGCTGGTATAATAATGATCATGCACGGATGAAATTATTATGTGTGATTAATTCTGCAGCTGCCGAAAAGCTTGGAGGACTTTTCTTAGGCAAGGGAATAACTTCACAATAGTTCTTCTCACATTGCATTACACACAGACATGAACCCCAAAAGAAATGCAGAAGGGAACAGAAGGAAGGCTGGATTAGAGGAGACAGAGCTGCACCCAGCAGAGCAGCTGATGAAGGTTTAGCATCACATGGGCAGACACATTTCTGTGCTTTGTGCTTATGCACTGACTAGCTCAAATGATTCCTGGTCCATCACTGTGATCCCAAGGTATTACTTCAATGCACATAGTATGTAACTGGTTATAAATTTTTAAAGACATTTCTGCCAGTGGTGTAGGCTTCTCTTGTTACTTTTTTCTTTTAACAATAAACACCCTTTAAACGAACACACTGCATTTTGTTCTAAGAAAATACAAGACCACAGACCAAAATATGAACTCCTACAAAATGCTAGCACAGGTTAACGATTTTTACAAGAAGAAAGGACAATGAGGTGCACAGCACACAAGCCATTAGCACTAAAATACCAACAGTGTCCACATCTGACAAAACTGTAGATGCTTTTCTGCAGGAGGCTTTTTGCCACACCCAGATAATTTACGGTCCAGTGCTGGAGCCATACTCTCGAGTGCTCTTAAGTGCTCTGAGTGATAATGGATCTATTTGTGTGATCAGGGATTGTAAGCTTAGGCTATAACCCAGCATGTTCCCCAGAACAATACCTGGACACTTATCCTTGACCAAACTACTCTTAAATCCCACATATGTGACCTGAAGAGGAGACACTGCCTGCACGATTTCAGTTTCCCAGCTGTTTTCTAGCCCATTTATTATCCACTAAGCACCCATGACTTTGACATTTTCCTGACTCAGTTTAAAGGTTTAAGTAAAAGAGAAAATGTGCCCAGGAAACACTGAGACATGCACCATCTCCCTTTTCTTCTCTAGAAAGCCACCTGTTTCAGCCTCTTCAGTCTTTAACACATAAAATCACCAGTGCTCCAGTCCAGTTCCTTCTTCTGCACACAGTGAAATCCCTGTGCAAGGATGCCAAGAAGGCAGCACACATGGTGTGGGTCTACAGGTGGCAGAGAAGAGGGTCAAGGTGGGCAGAAAGCACAGCTGGAGACTTTGCTGTTGTGCAAAACTTCTTTGGCATTCCTAAAAGCTGACAGGATCACATATGGGTCCTGTACAGGGTCTGTGTATCCAGGGCTGGGAATGGAGATGGATTCTGCTCCTTGGCTTCTCTCAATCTTACTATAAATGGCTGCCCTGAATAGCAGTTTAGGCTCAGTATTTAAGTGTTCCACAGCGCTATTATATCCAAAATTTCCATCATACTTTAAAGAAATCACTCCCTCTGAGCCTGGAACAACAGAACCTCAAATAGCACCTATTTAAGAAAACACAAGGGCTCTTTGCTCACCCTCCAGAAAGGGGCTCAGCAGTTTTAGCTTTCACCTTGTGAAGGACTTATTGAGCATCTCATTCAGCCAGCAGCATGTTTCAGACTGCTCTGCAGTTCCTGAGGGGTTATCAGTGAAATGTTACTCTAGCACCGAGACAAGGGCTGGTTTCCTTCCTTCTTTTTAATTTCTTTCAGTTTCTGCTTCACGGGGTTTTCTTTTTCTCACCGCACTACTGGGGGCTTTACAGGCACAGAAGAACAATTCAGAAGGCAGAAGCAGCAATGTGACTTGGAATAAAAGAAGTAGATTTTGATAGGTTCAGAGTTTGCCTATAATAATTTATGGATTTCTGTGTTTCACCTAAAAGTTGATCTAGCGCTGAGAGACATTGGTCTAACACTAGTCTGTATCATCTGGATGCAGAAAGCATAAAATTTCATTTATAGGAAAAAGAAGTGGCCATTACAGATACCTGAAAATTAACCTGGACCTATATTGGGACTACTTTAATTTCATTTCTGAGAGTAAAACTTTAGGATGTATCTACTCTGCAGCATATATCAACAGGAGAGCTTCCCTGCTGGGGCATGGTTGCCTTAGCCTACCTTTGTTTTAAATTACTAAAAAAAATCCCAACTTAAACCCTTTTATTAATACATGTACATGCAAACAAGAACATGCCTTTAAGTAACCCACGTGGAGAGCTGTGTTGTCACAGCTAACAAAAGACAGTGAGGGCTGCACAGGCTGGGGTCAGGTGTTTTACTGTTGCACAGACTTGCCCTTAATTCTCCAGGGATTGACTGATGACACAGACTATTTCTGTAATCTCCTTAAGGATAGTTTAGTGGAAAACCTGAGTTTTCACATCCATATACTGAAATATTTCATAAATATTTTGCTAGATCCGAACCAAAGAGCAGAGCATCTTGCAAGAGCATTTTCAGTGTTTTGCAGCTCGAGATACTCTGTCAGATCCAGAGAAGGCAAGGAACTGTCAGATGTTTACCTACTTTGACAAGCAGGCACACATCACAGAAAGTAAACACACCAACAAATAAAAAGGTTGTGTCACATTGCCATTAGCTGCTGGTTTCAGACAGGAGGCAAAGGGACAGCAGGAGATGAATGAAGCTGTTCAACCCCTGAATGAGGCAACCCAGCAGCAAACAGGTGGCTGTGACTCCATCTCTATCACAAACATTACCAGCACCATCCTCCTCAAAGACTTACTGCAGCTCAGGCACCAACTAAACCTACTTCAAGGCAATTCCCATTTTTTTCCTTTAGGACTGGAGGAAGGGAACTCAGCTGTTGCAAAAACTTTCAAATCTCCTCTCTGCAGAAGATTTCCTTGTGCAGCAGTGGAGAATTCACAGCAGGAGGGTCCCCAAAGGGCCCAGAGCACCAGGTGACCCAGCACTCAGCAGCACAGCAAGGGGACTAAACCAAGTGTAGCCCTGGGAAACACTTAATGGCACCAGGCAGGGCCTCTGGGGGTCACATGGCAATATTTAAACACTTGGAAAGTGCTTCTTGCTTTTTTTTTTATGGATCTGCTGAGAATTACTCTGTGCTTTGGGTACAGCAGCACTTTTGCTATAATCAGGTATTGTAGAGGTATGAGCAATAAAGCAGACATTTGAGTATTACTGTCCCATCAGCTGAGCCTTCATATGATTCCCTCCAATTTCCCTGTGATATTTATCAGCGCATGAGTCTAAAATAATACTTAATTTTCAATCAGGTATTCTGTAAGGAAACCCAGCTCAGAAATGCTGTAGTTGAGTACCTTGAGGGAGAAAATAAAAAAGCAGCTTTTGGCTCAACGGTGCTATTTAATAGCAGTGCAAGTACTTACCAGGTGGCCTATTGACTGCAAGGTTTCGGAAATGGCTGCCTTTGATCATCTCCACTGCCAGCCTCCCTGTAGTGGCACTGTATGACAGTCCCACGAGCAGCTCTGGCACCCCTCCATGCGACAGGGACTGTGTTGAGGAAGCGCTATCACTGTGAGAGATTGCTGACAGACTCAGCTGAGAGCCTGCACTCTGCAGGGAAAGAGCACTGGGAGAATCATCAGGACATTCACCACCCCTCCCCACCCCCCTCCTTAATTTATATCTTGTGGCCTTGTGTAGTAAGATCTCTCTTAAGAAATTACAATAACTGAGAATTAATTAGGCTGGGGCACCAGAAGAATCAGAGCGTCGCTTTTACAAAAACACATCTCTGAACTTTCTCTTTAAGGATGAGAAGCTCTGAGTAAAGTGTTATCACGAGTGTAAATCAAAGCTTCTGAGATAAGCAAACATCCTACTGCACTAATACTCTGTACATCTCCTTGATAATGGCTTTTGGATGGAATACACTTTTCAGTTTGGCAGTTTTTGGCCATGTACTGTGCATTTTCTTACTTTCTCTCCTTGCTACCACAACACTTTTGCTATTCTACACTTCACCTGGAACAGGATATTTTATTCATTTCACGTGCACAATCTCTCCCCGAGATTTTTGTAGACAATGAGTCATGACAGAGCTCATCTACACAAATTGACTGACATAGCCAGAGCTGGATACAACAGTGATGTGCATGGAAAATTAAGAAGCAGCACAGCCAGTTCCTCTTCACATGACCCACCTCTCCACTTCCATCTGTTATGTAGAGGAACATTACTAAGCATTTCTGGCAAGATGGAAACTGCACAGTGGAGATTCACAAGCTGCTATCTAGGGCCAAATGAGGCAGCTTCTGCACTGGCAGTACCAACACAGTGGTGCACAAGAACCACTGCCCTTATTGAAATTAAGACTAATTATGCCTTGGTGGTTCCCAGACCAACCTTCTGTGTCTGAATGGCACAGCATGTGGTGACTTGTGCAGATGTAGTAAATCCACATGATTTTGTGTAAGCTTGCTAGCTGAGCTGTTAATAAAACACAGCTTTGCACAGGGAAGAAATGCCCTGTGCTTCCCTTTACTGATAACTTCTGAAGTGGCAGCAGGTCAGATTTGCCAGTCACTGACAGCCCTGAACGAAAGACTTCAAGAACACCATATTCACCAAAAAAACCAACAATTTAATGGACTCCATCTGTCCTTCATCAAACTTACACTCAGGTTAGTCCTTGGCTCCAAGAGCAGTGTCACCTTCACTTCCCCCTCGTGGCTGATGCTGCCCAGGTAGAACAGCTGCTCCCCCATCATCTTGTCCCCAAGCACCTTGTGCACGGCGTAGAGGCGGAAGCGGAGGGCGTGGCTGCTCAGCTCCTGTGGCTCCAGCTTGCTGAAGGTGATTTTGTCCTGGAAGATGGGGATGGGTCCTCTCTGCACGCTCGTCTTACCCCTCTGCTTCTTGCCTGGCATCAGGACTGCGTGCACTTGCCAGGTGTTCACACCACTGCGGTCCTTGTCCGGGATGTCCCTGGCCTCCAGGACTGTGGCTATCAGCTTTTGACTTGAGGATTTATAGGTGAAGGTGACATCCAGGTCACCACACTTGCAGATGGGCTCATGGGCACCATGATGAGCTGGCACAGTGTTCACCTCGTTGTGCTCCTGCGAAGAGAAGGAAGAAGTAAAACCTCCACTGGAGTTCAAATGCCTCTGTGATTCCAACTCCATTTAAAAACAAATTTTTCTCCTCACTTGTGCCTGCAAGTATAGGCAGTTGCTGTGTGAAATATGGATCCCACTGTTTCTGGAAAGGCCAATGATAGTTAATTGCCTGATTCTGTGTAATAGTCCCCATACGCTCTAGCAAGCAACGGCACTTGTTGAAACATTTCCAACAAAAAGTTTCATCAATATTTAAGTGTTTTGCAGGAGATGGTTAATTTGGCAAACATTCTACATAGAGAAAAAGTAAACAAAGGGATTTTTACATTTCCTTCATGTCAATATTGAGGCACTAGCAAAATAATTTGACCTACTTAACCTGTTACTTTGAACATACACTGGAATTGTTTTTCAAGGTGGATTTTTTACATTATTAAAATCAAACAATTCAGCCAAATCTGCTAAATTTTTGATATTTTATTCTGCTAGAAATTAAAAAAATTAGGGTCTGTGTTCAATTTGAAGAGGAAATCACCATGTCAGAATTTCTTGTGGAATGGAAATTCCATTTCTAGGTACTAACCCATAATCCAATACTTTTCTTACAGCTGAAGCAATGATAATGGGGAAAAGCAGTCTGATTAAATACATATTGATTCTTTATACCCTTCTAAAATCTCCCAAGGGAAGCATCTGTTCCTTCTGTTCAGTTTGGGTACTAATACATTCAGAATAAAAATTCAAAATAAACAATCACAACATGTGCAGACCAATTCACACACAATCTTTTACCTACTTTTAAAACAAAAACCATCTTGATAAAACAAGATAAAACCATGGATGCTCACCTTACCTTTTGCTGAGTGGGTGTGTGGGTTTCTGTTCAACAGTGCTTTTTTATCTTAGAGCTAGAATGTGCTTCGTATGATAAAGGGGTTGCCATAGTGATCAATGATTTGTATTTAAACATGAGTATACACTGTACTAGCGAAAGATTTTCAGTTAATAGCCAGAAGGTGAATTAAGGCCTGTCACCAGCATCTGAGTCACCCTCCTCCTCAAACATTTATCTTCTTTTCACATTTCAAGTAACACTTCTTTCCAACACAGGAATCTTTTTGTTCAGAGAACAGATGATGGGCCACGGGACGTCTGGTGTTGAGTCCCTTCAGAAGTGTCTGGGGTGGTGTGTCTCAAACAGGGCCACGGATAAACATCAACATTTTTGTTTACTTCCTGTCAATCTACTTTTGAAGTGCTCAGATTCATCTGCCATGACATGCAAAGCTCCAGATTTTCACATTTTCAGAGGTGTTTAAGACTTCTGCACATGAACACAAAAGTCTGAGTGTGCAGATTAGAGACTTGCTGTTGTATGTCTGACAGAAGTATGTCAAAGGGAGAACAACATACAAAATTTCTTGCTTGGCTACAGAAAAATCTTTCTGTATGAACAGCAGGCTGCTAAAAACAAAATGCAAGGCAGGCCAGGTTACCTGGAGAGAGCATGGTGTTATGAAAATGTTAAGTGCTCCTGTGTAGCAGACAAGTTATTTCTGTCTGGTTGATGAAATAATATTAAATACTGGATGGGATTGTGCTTGACTTATATTTCCCTCCACATTTTCACCCCTCCAGACTTTTATCTGGGCATTTGCTGTTGAGAAGATGAAATCAAGGCACATTTAAGGACTGCTGCTAAGGTGTGGAGACAACCATGCTTGAGGCATAACTTGGCTTTCATCTACATGTCTGAGCTGGAAAACATGAAATCCGGTGCATCAGCACAAACCTACAGGAATGAAAATCCAAGAGACAGTTTCCTGTCCCAGCAGGGCTGAGGATATCTCCTTCTGGCAGTGTGCAAGGCAGACTGAAGGTCAGATATCTGCATTTTGACTGTACAGCTCGAAAAGGTTTGGATTTCAGGAAATCTCAAATTGGGCTACTAGAGCTGTGGCCAGATTCTCTGCAGAGAAGACTGCAGGAACTGGAGGCAAAGGGGGAAGAGAAGTGCCAAACTCTTTGGCAGTAAGCTTTCCATGGGAAACCAAGCTTTGGAGACCTCACAGACTGGCCCTTTCTGAGAGCACTGTGCTGTGCAGGATTCACCCCTGTGCAGGTTTGCTGCACACCTCAAACCCTCCTTCTGTGGAAGTCATTGACAGAATTCCCCTCTGCTTTTAGCTGGGCTGTAAGTGATTTGTGAATGTGTTGGTTATACAGACATTTGAACTGGAATCCAAGGAAAGACTGGGGTTTAGATGCTTCATCTGAATTTCTTTCTTTCCCTCTTCCCAGCACAGTTGTTGAGAGGCCAAGCCAAGTATCCTGATTGATACTGTATGTCTAAGCCGGTCATTCAGGACAGCCAACATCCACTTCACTAAGTAAAATCAGTCCATTTCTGCCAGAGAAACCTGAAAGAGCAGCTAATTATGGACAAGGCTTGAAATGGTACTTGTGGTTCCACTGCAGGGGCATAAAATTACCATTTCTGTCTCTAAAGAGAGGCCTTTTGAGTGGAGCATAATAACACTTGGACATTTCTGGCATGTCAGAACATTTAGTTCCTGCAATAAAAAGTCTTTCATTAATCCACACAATACCTTTGAACGAGAAGCTGCTTGTAAGAGATAAACTGTGTCTTGGGCATTTCTGCTCCAGTATGCTGGAATCCTTCTTTGCATTTTTAAAATGTAGACACCAGGAGCAAAACAAGCCATGCAAACCAAAGAAACACAAGAGGACACTGGAGACACTGCAGCACACGTGGACCGTGGCAAAGCACATCCAACATGGAAAAGGAGGAAGGACCCTCAGATGGGCAAATTGTGTGTGTCAGAAACACAAACACAGCAAAGAGAGGGCAGGGCTGCTGCCACACACAGCTCCCACGTGGTGTGCAGGGTTTTGTGGGACTGAGTTGTGCAGAAAACCAAAATGCTGCTCCAAACACCCCTTGGGGCTGGAGCATCTGCACCAAGGAGCTGCCTCCCAGCTTTAACTGGCTGCTCCCAGGATAGGGGCCTTCCCTCAAAGCCTTGCTGCTCACAGGCTGATGGAGGCATGAGTTTTCACAGCTCTCCTTTAACTCAGGCAGAAGATATGAACCTCTGTGCTGTTCTTTTAATACGTCTGATGCAAGCTGATATTTTTCCAGAAATTTAATCCTGTGGTAAGATAATGAAAATCAATTTATTATGCAGAGAGATTAGGAGAGAAAAGGGGGATGCAAAGTCATCAGGTGTTTATAATGCCTTAAAATCTGAAATATTTCCTCAAGGATTTAAAATAAAATTGCAGAACTAAGGGAAAGCAGACTCAGGTTCTCTCCTTCCCTAAAAGTTTGCCTGGTATCAATGGGGACAAGATTATGCTCCCTCAGCCAGGTCACAGGCCACCCCCACCAGCTGCCTTTAGCTTTCCAGATTATTCCTATTGTCTAAGTCATTGAAACTACCTGGAAAAAGACACAGATCTAACCCAGTGACCACATACCATGTGCTGGGACACAAACCCTGCACAGCCAGTGACCAAGCCCTGGGCCACCACAGAGAGTTCCTTGCTAAATGTCAGTGAATGCTGCTGGGTAGCTAAAATTCCAATTTCAGTTCAGAGACTGCAGTCAGAAATCAAGCAATGAAAGCTTTTCTGTGAATTAGTGTTAGCAGCAAGAGGTAAAACACCAGAAAAAAGGGGAAACACAAAGGCAGAGGTGTATGCTCATGCACACAAGCACACAGGAGTACCATCCATTATCCTGTGCTGATCAATTTTTCACTTTATTTCTCCTCTAACCTTTTTTTGCCCCCAATACCCTTCAAAAGCTTTCACCATGTGTAATAAGTGACAATCCACCATACCTCAGGGCTCCAAGCTGATGAGCTGTCCGTAGCATCATTTACTTCCAATCCCTGGTTGGCAAATGCTGTCTCCATTCCCAGATGCCCTTCCCTGTGTGACTGGCTGTCACCATCCCCAGTCCTGGGCTCCATCCTGGGCCCTTTGTGCTGCCCAGTGCCCTTACTCCTGGTTGTTGTTCTTGAATCAACAGATCCATGGTCATCTTCATGACAGGAGATGTTGTCTTGGTAACTCACTTGGCTTAGTCCATCCAGATCTAACAATTTTCAGCAAGAAAATAATTTCAGAGGGATTAGAACAAATTCCTCCCCCTTCCAGAATGCGCCTTTCTCTCCTTTCTTTTATTTTTTTAAAACTTTTCCCTAATCCCCAGTGCTTACAATAGACAGTTTCTCTTTCCTGCAGCACTGAACCTATAAAATAACCAGTCCTGTTAAAATCAGCATTTGTTAGAAGAGACATGGCTGTTTCTCACCCCATCCTGAACTGAGAAACCTTTACTTGAAGAAGTTATCCACAAAATGCAAGTATGAGTGGAGTGTCTGGGATATTCAAGTGCAGCCCCAAAGCAATCTCTTCTGTGAAAACACAAATCAAACTACAGAAGAGCACAGCAGAGGCCTGATGAACAGGTATCACAATTTCCTCCTGCACAGGAGGAGGAGATAACAGGAGTTAGCATTGTCCTCAAGAGCATGGTGCTGGTGAGGAAAGCAGCTTCACAGACATAACACAAGAGCAGCATTACCCTTCACCCATCCCTGAGAGCTTAGATGAGCATGAGCAGCTCCAAAAACTAACTAGGAATCTCTAAATCCTGTGCTTGGGCTGAATTGCCCTCCCAAGGACCACTGAGGGGAGATGTGTTACCTAATTTCCTAACTGTTTTATTGGTTTTAATTCATCTTGTCCTACACACACGTACTCCATGGGCTAGAGCAAGTTTCATTAATGAGAATAAAATAATCCTCTCTGCTTCACACCACAGATTCCTTTTGTACACCACTGAAATCTCTATCATGAACACAAGGCACTTTTCTTGAAAGCACCAGTGAGAGCTCTCTGGATGGAGCAGCACAGATAATTACATGTCCAGGGACACAGATGAAAATATCATCATGGTTTGGCCTGGGATGTGTTCTGCAAGCACTTTCAGAAGAAAATCAGAGCCATTCCTTCTCCCAATGCATCTCACGATGAGCCTTGCTTCAGGACCATGGAAAGAGAAATTCTGCCTCCATCTCTTTCTAAGAAGCAAAAAGCAGTCACAGGGAAAGAATGAGCCGTGCTTCCAGACAGCTGATGACAGCAATGAAAACATAACAATTTCCTTTGCCAACAGAGCTATTTGGGGTTTAAAGGTTCCACAGAAGGAGGTGAGGTTGGGAGGGGCCTTGGAGGTCATCTTGTCCACTCCATTGCTCAAGAAGGGCCACGTCTTTCTTTGTTCCTACAAAGGCTACTACTAAAGAACAATCTTTTTTCAAATCTGATCTCAAATTCAAATTATAAAAGATAATATAAATAACTGTGTTTAACAGAAAACTATTAGTCTGCTTCTGTTAAATGAATCAATGTTTTTATTTCCTGTCTGATAAATGAGATTGAGAATCTGGTGGCAACTGACATGGAGGAGGCTGAGGTGCCCAACAACATTTTCTGTCTCAGTTTTCACTGTCAGCTGCTTGTCCCACAACTCTCAAGTCCTTGAATCTCCAGTCAGGGACTGGAGGAATGAAGTCCCACCCATCTTAGGAGAAGAACAGGTTTGAGACCCTCTGAGGGACTTGGACATCCACAAATCCATGGCACCTGATGAGATGCATTCCAGGATCTTGAGGGAGCTGACTCATGCAGAAAAGACATGGACCTGTTAGAGCAGGTCCAAAGCCATGAAAATTGTCTGGGGGCTGAAACACCTCTGGCATGAAGACAGGCTGAGAGACTTGGGGTTGTTCCTCCTGGAGAACAGAAGGTGTCAGGAGGACCTCATTGTTGCTTTTCAATACTTGAAGAAGGATTACAAGAAAGATGGAGAGACGCTTTTGGCCAGGGTCTGTAGAGACAGGACAAGGGTAATGTTTTAAACTGAAACAGGTAAATTTAGATTGGATATAAGGAAGAAATTCTTTAATATGAGGTGGTGAGACACTGGCACAGGCTGATCAGGGATGCTGTGGGTACCCCAGCTTTGGATTGTTCAAAGTCAGGCTGGATGGGGCTCTGAATAACTTGATCAAGGCAGGGGCATTGGACTAGATAAATTTCAAAAGTCCCAGCCTGAGCCATTCTATGATCCTTTACACATCCCTCTGTCTCAGAGCAAAAACCTCAAATCTTTCTGAGTAGAAGAAATTCAATGTTTGGCCTCAGCAGCAAATATACTGCTTCTGATGCTTATCTGCTGTACACACACACAAAATTCCAAGGGCATTATACTCAGGAGACATTTCCTGCAGGTGAACAGAAGTCCTTGGTCCTATCCTTGGCTGCTCTTTCAATTTAAGTACTCAGAAATTAGGAGAATAACTTTATACCCTTTTTTCAACTTTCTCCATTCTCCCTCCCAGTAAAATACTTCAAGCACAGGCACTTCAACCAAGGAGTCTGAGAGCATCTCACAGCTCTGTAATTATGGTCTTCTTCCTCATGGGAGATGGTCCTTCAGGAGCAAAGAGGGATCCAAATTCATATCTCTCAAATGCCAGGTGAGTGCTCTTCTCACTCCCTTCTGAAATGCAAAACCCTCCTCATCCTCCCATCTGGCAGATCTAGCTCTGAACTGAGAGCCCTCATTGTCTCACCTCTGCCCCCAGCTGAAAGTCTTGAGTGAGGGTAAAGAGTGATTTTATTTTTTTTTTTTTGCCATTACTCCCCTTCTTCTCTACAAAGTCAGAAAACAGAAAGAACTCAACGTAAGAGCATAAGCAAGAAATAAAATAACAGAAGTTCCACGCATTTACTGAGACTGAATGGATACAGGCACTCCTCAAGGCATTTAATTAGCAAGCCAGTGTCTAATACACATTTAAACAGTGGGTCATCCATCAAAGCACACACCACACAGCAGGCTTTCAGAATAAAATGCTTCTGTAGTAAGAAATTATCCTCATACAATTGTCTTGTGGGTTTGACTCCTGCTGGGATAATATCTAGATCAATAATAGAGGAATTTTCAAAAACTACATTAAAGCCATAAAAGTCTACCCGTAACAGGAGAACTCCAGAAATATATTAATAGAGCAAGCCATCTCCCTGAGACTCAGGCACAAAATGAATGTGTTAGGAAAGCAAATGTAGTACTCAGAGGAAGCAAAAAAAAAAAGGTGATTCACCCAAACCAATCAGTGAAACAGTCTGGCTTTTTCTTTAAATTTAAAGCAGTTTGGTAGGAGATAATCACATATAAATACCAGTATTAGATGATCATTACAGGTAATAGACCAGCTATACAGACTAGAACAACTACACCTCTCCAATTACATCCATTCCAACATTGTATTCACAAAATAATGTTGAAAACAAAAGTTCCTCCTGTAAAGGAAAAGGTCAGAGCAGTAAAATGCCTGTAATTTACCTGAGAGATCTTTAAGGAAGAAAATGTCAACCGTCTTTTGAATACCTGACATGAATAAACAGCACAGCATCAGGGACAGAGGTTGAGACAGCATTATCTGAACTTTAATTAGCCAAGAGTCCCTGCAGAGCAATAGCAGACAATCCTAAGATTAGGGGAGATAGTACTGTACAATGAAAAAGTGTGATTTTTCTCAAGAATCCTGTCTCCCAAACTTTCCCTTTCAAGTCATTTTCACAATCCAGGAAGGAGGCAAGGGGGACACTGGGTAGCAGAAATCACCAATAAATCAGAAAAGTCTGTGTTCAGGGTTGGAGAACTGGCTGTGAAAATACTGTCTGATGAAAGGATGAGCATGACCTCCTAATAGAAACCTAACAGGAACTGGGATATAGGAGCATCTCTCCAAAGATACAAGGAATGCTTGGCACATCAAACACTGAAAACCAGACTGGAAAATATTGTGCAGTGCCTCCTCACACTGGCAGGCAAATGTTCTGGCTAATTTACAGTATCTTTGTTTTTTTTTGTCAATGACACACAATCTCTCAGTTCTATGAATCATTATATTGTGCCAAAGAAATGCCCTGGGAGGTCTCATCACTTCTTAAAACCCACTGCCAGAGTTAGAAGATGGGGACTGGTAGATCTTGCTAAATTAACACCACATAGTTCATTAACCAGCAAGAAACACAGATGAGGAATTTATGTGTGCCTGTTACCTGTGTTGACCAAGGCTGTGTTTGCTATGTGAATTCCAAGGAATCACTATGTTTCTATGGAAAAAAATTAAAATTAAAAAAAACCAAAGCATGTCTTTTCTTTGAAAGAAATTAGATGCCTTCTTTAAATTGTACATAAACTCATGATGAAAGTTAAGAACCTGTTTAAATGTAGTCCAGAGGAAGAAAGGATTTCAGTATGGGCCTGGGTAGCTCTGGACTTGAAATCCTCCTAGCTACAAGCAGTGATTTTTCAAATTCCTCTTCCTACAAGACAGCAGAGCCATGGCTCAGTGGGCGTGAGGCACATTTGCCCTCACACAGCAGCAATGCCCTTGCCTGGCCCCTGCTACAGCCCCAGTTCCAAACCACTCTGCACCCCTTGCACTGAGACAAACCCACAGGGAGACCAAGCAGTGCTCCTGCCCCTGGTTGTTTTGAGATTAGCCACCAAAAGAGTGCTAAAAAACTTCCTGGAAGAGCCTCAAAGGAGCAGAATCATTATCTAATTACAATAAATTGAAACAAAAATGGCTTGTAAATTTTAGGGGTTAAAGAGAAAAAGGATCTTAAATTTCAAGTGACATTATGCAATCAGGCCAAGATTGTTTAATTTACCACATGCTGGGTAATAGTCTGAGAAGGCTCCATGTTTCCAGAACTAAAATAGGCTCTTTATTAACAGGGTGATTTGCAGAGAGGCTGTGGGCAGAGCTGGCATCCAAGCCTGTTCAACTCCCCAGAGCATCCTCCAAACACTTCCTCCATGCTGTGTGCACTCCAGGATCTATTCAGGTTACTACAAAGATTTTTAACAGGTGAAAAGTTGAAGCTAAATGAGTCCAAAGTGCAGACTGTCACGACAGTGAAAACAGAAGCAGAGGGTCAAGGAAACTCTCCTGTAAGAACACAATGTGAGAAGACTCTGCCATATGCCAAGTCTGAGTGGGAGAGAAGTTATTCAGGGCTCTCCAAGATGCTCAGCTTCTCTCTGTGCCTGAGTTTGCTATAGATTTTGGATTATGTAAGAAGTTAAAACTACCAGCAGCGTGTGTAAAAGGTCTGTGGAGAGTACGCAAGGAGAAGAGAAGCCTCAGGCAAAGTCTGAACATGCCATGATCCCAGTCTGGACTCAGCACTTCCAAAAGGTCCTTCATCATTCCCACCCAGAGGGTCAGTGTGTGATACATCCTTGGGGCACAGTGATGGCTTTGTATCCACAAATCTTTATGTTTTGTGATCATGGCACCAGCTAGGTACCTCTAAAAATAAAACTAAGAGCAGCTCTGCACCATGTTGTAGCAGAAGAGTTTGATGGAGAGACATATCTTCAAATGATCTAATTGGAGGGTGAATTAAATTCAAGCAATTATATTTCAAAATTAAAACACTCTATTGAACTAAGAACAAAGGGCACTTTTATGGCTCTTCCCTCTAATGAACCTCTCCAGATTTTAGAATGTGTTCAGGCCAATTTTCTAAATAGCTATGTTTTTAAATGCATTTCATCTCTGTTTGTATAAAAGAGTCATTACATTAGTCCATGGAAGATCATAAAATTCTTCCCTTCTGTGCCATAAATTTTTAGTTTCTGTCATTGCCTGACATTTGGCGTATGCACTGGCAAATGATACAGCATAATTCATTCAATGTTCACCTTGTGTTTGTGAAGTTGTTAAAAAAGGAGACATTCAGCTTCTGAGATGAAGAGATGACTTATGTGGCACAGATAAAAAATAATTACAACCAAGTCCTGGAGTCTTTGCTCTGGAAAAATTTCAAGTAAAAATCCATGAGAATCCCTGTGTGTTAAGGAAACAGAATTCAGTAACAATATGCAATTAATGAAAAGATCTTAATGGACTTCAGCAAATCTTGGACCTGGACACTTCCCTCTAAGTATTTTAGCTGCAGGTAAAACCAGGAAATCAAGTTTAGTAAGAGAGAATGGAAGATCTAGGACTTGCTCTCCACAGCAAAAGAACCTCTCTGTGTTGAGGTTACAGATCTCAGACTCCAATTTTTTAAACCTTTTTCCATGCAAGCAGTACCTCTGCATCCAGACACCTCTGTCCTGGAGGACCAGTGGATGAATTTGGGTCTACACTCCACACCTACTTTTTATTCAGATACTTCTGATGAAAAACTTTGTGACCATGACACAGAGGTCTCAAACTGCTTAATCACGTCATGGTTATTGCCTGAAGATGCTTCCTGCTCATCCTCCTCCCTGTATCCCTGGGAAAGAAACACAACTCAGGCTGTAGACAGTCTGCTGCTCCTGGCCAAGAAGCCAGAGGACACAGCACACTTCTGACTCTCAGGTGCACGCTCCAGGGAGAAAAAGTGACCAAGAATTTAGGGAAGACTGGGGCATGAACTTGGGAATCACCTGTCTCTTCAAACCTCTGGAAAGCTTGGTGATGTCATATTGTACCAGCATCATTTACATATTCTTAGACCTTGCTCAACTCTGCATGTTAACCTATTTTGGGTTTTTTTTAATGAAGATATTTAACAGAGCAAAACACAAAGTCACAACACACAGAAGAACAGCTTGTAAAATCATTTGCATGTGCAAAGACAAAGTAGTAAACAAAGGACTTGGAAACTTTTTCATGCTTCCATTCCCCTTCAGCCCCTGCTAAGGTGGGAAGAGAACTTCTTTTGTGCAAAAAATGCAGCTCAGATGTAACCTGCTCAGGGTAGTGCCATGAACACATAAATATGGCACATGGCTAACAGGCACAGCTGGCTCCATCTGCCAGCAGCAGGCGAGCTCTGCAGACCAATGTAAATTATAACCTTTAGAAGTGAAGATAACACATCTGAGCACATCCCCTTGCTGCCCTGGCTCTTCTGCTGCCATCACGTGCGGTGCATGGGGGATGGCTGCACCCCAAAAACTGCTGAGCACCCTCCAAATGGGGGAAGGAGGGCTCAGAACATGCTATACATTCCTGGCCTGGCTTGGTCAGGATGG